>APFE031447709.1:1553-15640 GCA_000404065.3 Pinus taeda | reverse complement strand
GGGGGGGGGGGGCGATTCCTGCAACTATGATTCCGACTATTCCTAGCAGTTCCGGCAGTTCCAGTTGTTCCTGCAGTTTCGGCTTTTCCGGTAGTTCTTGATTTCCGGCAGTTCCGGCTTTTCCGGTTTTTCTGGCAATTCTGGCTTTTCCACAGTTCCAGCTTTTCTGGCAGTTCTAGCTTTTCCGGCAATTCCGGCTTTTCTAGCTTTTCTGGCAGTTCCGGCGTTTCCAGCATTTCCGGCGTTTTTGGTTTTTCCGTCTTTTCGAGCAACATAGAGCTTATTCTCCCATGACGGCATTTAGATCTAGGGCAACATATACCCTAAGGCACTCCCTCTAGCTCTCATCTTCATCAAACCCAAAACAGGATGAAGTGAGATCACAAGAGTGAATGTGTGTGTGACAAATGACTTCAAGTCCTCTTCTATTTATACTAAAACGTAGAGGTTGAATAGACATGACTGTTGGGCTTCTAAGCCTACATAAGTTGCTGGCCAACTTGACAATTTGTCCATAATCAAAATAAATTCATCTTGATAAATACTTATCACAATCGGATGACCTTAGATCAATCCTACACCTCTCGATGAGAGGGATCCAAGAAAAATGTTAGCTACCATAAATAAAATGACCCACATGGAGTTTGGCCCTAGTTGCCAATTTTAACAAATATTGAGGGAGATATGCTTCTAAATGTTGACCTTTCAAATTTGCTATTACTTTTGTTCAAAACCAAAGCCCTATCCTCTCACACAATTTTCTCTCTACTTGCGAACTAGCTTGAAGTCACGTTGATGCCATAAGAAGCAAATTTTAATGTCATTTCTAGTTTGGGGCCTATTACACCTCAAATTGCATGAGGTTTCACATTGGGATTTTCATCACCTTAATGAAGATTTGTCGCTAGTATCTTTCAAGCTTTGGACCAACTTGGGGGATACATCTTCACAGAGCCCCTTCTCTTCATGGCATTGGATTGTTTGGTGGAGGTAATATTACCCACCAAAAGTAGGTACCCCTAGGAGAGCCTTTCTCTTGTTCATCTTCTTCTAGCCGACAACCAGCAACCCCTAAGAGCCACCTTGTAGATGATGTGATGTGCAACTTTGTCTCCGCTCCTAGCAACAGTTTTATGATTCCTCGCCCATCTGTCTATGAAAATTCTATCACTGCAACATCTGATTTACTTTGCCTACTTATTTTCAATAAGTTATTTATGAAATTCCTTCAATAAACATTAAAATAAATTCTGTTGCAGATATCACACCATAATAAAGAAACAAACACATGCAAAAGAATCAACACATCGACATAGATATTTTGGACAACAATCCCCAGAAAAACCCAATGTGGGAAAACCGGTGCAGCAAGGGAGGATTTTGTTATTCAGCAATTCTTCAGTAAAACCTGGTGCCAAACTTGCTTAACCAACAAAGAGAAAAATTCTCTAGCACTTCTCCCTGTCCCAACATCAGCCTGGCTAACCTCTACGTAGCTCCCAGACACTCTGCGTCAACCCCTGCTTGTCTGCGTCAGCCCTGGGCCTCTCTGCGTCACCCACGTAGGCCATCTAGTGACTGCACAATCTCCTGCTGCCTCAGTGTCTGCCTAAAAGGCCCTGCGTCTGCCTCTCATGCCTTTGCGTTGATCTTCTATTGTTGATCCTGACTCTCTGCTCCGTACTTGTTGCCTCTTGCTACTCTCCAGACCACTACTTCGAATTTCTCAGCTAACCCGCTCCAGAAATCGAACTGACTAGTCTCCCTCAGCGTGTTCTCCAACTGATCCTCAAGCCTCTTCTCATACTTTTCTCGTTGGTCCATCAACAACTGAGATTAAGTCCCTAATCAATGGCTAAGATTAGATCTGGCTTGATCCATGACTTTTGGACCATTCTAACTCAATTTTATATTAATTCACATTAATATTTTATTTTCCCTAAGTTTAGTCTTAGGGACTCCATTAAAAATATTAATTATTTTAATATCTTCCAAACTGGTTAGATTCTACCCAAACCATTTCTGGGTCTTGTAGATCTCATGTGCTTTAGCCTTTCCACCAATTTTTGTGGCTAGAGCACATCCGATGCTACCCCAAAACAACACTCCCTCTTAGCGAGGACTGTGCTCTAGTAATACTCCTCACTGAGTATCACCCTGATCATCCGGCATCGGTCCTTGTGCTGATGCTAAGCCTCCCTCCCCAAGTTCCTCTACACTATTGCATCCTGTACTGCTGCCCATGGCTCTGCTACTGCCACTGCTGCATCTGTATGGCAGCTCCCTCTGCATCCATGCTGTCGCTGGTCCTTTTCTCCCAACACTACATCCACACTGCAACTCCCTCTGCATCCATGCTACTATCACCCCCATTTATGCTACTAAAATGGGTTCTTTATCATCCCCATCTTTTCCCTGAAGTAATCAAACTTTGTCCTAACAAGGGCCTTAGTGAGGATGTCCGCCACCTGTTCTCCTGTAGGAGTGTAGCTCAACTGTACAGCTCCTCGTTGGACACAGTCTCTGAAAAAGTGACACCGGATATCAATATGCTTTGACCAATCATGAAAAACTAGATTCTCAAAGAGCTTCATGCAACTCTGATTATCAGACATGGTCCTGGTCGCCTCCATTTTCCTTCTGAATAGGTTCACAAGCAGTTTTCTAAGCCATATGGCCTCACACGAAGTTGTGCTTGCCGCCATATATTCTGCCTCAGATGAGCTAAGAGCCATGGACTTTTGTTTCCTACTACACAAGGAATTCATCCCAGATCCACTGTTGACACAGTACCCAGAGGTACTTTTCTAATCCACTGAACTTCCTGCCCAATCCCCATCAGTAAATCCACTCAATCTGATATCCTTACCCCTGGTGTACAAGAGTCCATAATCGATCGTTCCCTGTAAATACCTGAGAACGTGTTTGGTTGTTGCCCAGTGCGCATCTTCGGTTCCACCATGAACTGACTGAGGATGTTGATAGCGTAGCAAATATCTGGCCTGGTATTGACCAGATACATCAAGGACCCTATGAGCAGCCTGTATAGGGTGGGATCAACATCCTTGTCTTCTGATGCATCAATATTTTTCTAGTTGGTGCTCATTGGAGTAGCCATGGGTCTACAATCCTCCATCCTGAATCTTTTCAAGATTTTTGTAGCATACCTCCCTTACCCATGGAAGATCTCTCCCTTTTGTTGCCAAACTTCCAACCCTAGGAAGTAATGCATTAGTCCTAAATCCTTCATATCAAATTTTGTGGCTAGAATCTTCTTGCAGTCCCTAATGAGCCTGGATGATCCTATCAGAAAGAGATCATCCACATACAATACTAAGATTAGCGGCTCATTCTCTACAGCCAGATAGTAGAGATTCGAATTCGCGTTGCTCTTGAAAAATCCCATCTTCTGCAAATAGCCATCAATTCGACCATACCATGCTCTAGGTGCCTGTTTTAGCCCATACAAGGCTTTCTTCAATCTACATACATGAGACTTCTTCTCATGTGTCTCAAATCCCTTTGGTTGTTCAATGTATGCCTCTTCCTCTATTACCCTGTTCAGAAAAATCATTTTGACATCCATCTGATGAATCTCCCACCCCATCTAAGTTGCAAGAGATATCACAGTCCTAATAGATGTATACCTGGCTATCGGGGCGAAGGTCTCCTCGTAGTCAATTCCTTCCTTTTGAGCATACCCCTTAGCCACAAACCTGGCCTTGTATTTCTCAACACTACCGTCTACAACATATTTGATCTTGTAGATCCATCTCAAACCTACTACTGACCTATCTTGAGGCCTTGGCACTACCTCCCAGACATCATTCACCATTATGGAGTTGTACTCCTCAACCATCGCATCTAGCCAAACCTGATGTTGAGCTACCTCTTGGAAACTGGCAGGCTCCCCATCTTGAGCTACTAAAGCCTGATATCTATCTAGTTGTTTTCGCTCCCTCTTATTGTTTCTTGGCACACCGATGAAGTCCTCTGCATCTCGCAGAATCTAACGAAGTTCCCTGCTAGTTCTTCCTCTACCAGCAGGTGCCTCTATTAGCTCCTCCTCATCCTGTGAATCTCCTTGATCCGAGGAAGAATTCTTTACTTCTGTTGGTTGAAGAGGTTTAACCAATGGCTTTTCTTTTGACTACTCCTCAAAAGGCATCTCACAAGATTTTCTGAAAGCCCTATCCTCCATGAACTTTACATCTCATCAAACCACTACCTTCCTGCTCCCTGGAAGATAGATTATGTATGCCTTAGCGTTCTCGCTATAGCCCACTAGATATCCCTTTTCCGCAGTTTGATCCAGCTTTTTCCTCTTTTCCTCGGGTATACGGCAATATGCTAAACTCCCAAATATCCTGAAATGACTAACTTCAGGCGTCTTCCCTGTGAAAACTTTCTTTGGAGTAATCTTGCCCAACGCCCGATGAGGAGTACTGTTCTGAACATAGACTGTTGTGTTGCATGCTTCTACCCATAGGAATTTTGGCATATCCTGATCATACATCATGGCCCTAGCTGCTTCTACAATAGTCCTATTCTTCCTTCCTGCCACTCCATTCTGCTCTGGATTGTACGGAGCTGTCCACTCTCTTCTGATGCCCTCCTTAGCGCAAAAATCAATGAAGTCCTTATCGACATACTCTCCTCCATTATATGAGCGCAAAATTTTTATTTTTTTCCCAGTCAGGTTCTCCACCAGAGCCTTGAACTCTTTGAATCAACAGAAAACCTCGTCCTTGGTTTTCAGAAAATAAATCCAAGTTTTCCTTGAGTGGTCATCAATGAAGGTAAGGAAATACTCAACACCACTAAGAGCTTTGGTGGCCATAGGTCCATAGATATCTGAGTGTATCAATCCTAGTACACTCTTCGCCTTGTGTTTACTCCTAGGAAATGTTTCCTTAGCATACTTTCCTAGAGCACATCCTCTGCATACATCACCTCGTTCTGTACTAAGATCCAAAACCCATGTTACAGTGCTCCTGAGAATTCTCAGAGCCCCATGGTGCAAATGTCCCATTCTCCTGTGCCATAGTTCGTTCAAGTCCTTGTCTCCATGACTGCCTATTAGTGCCAATGGTGATTCTAGTTGTAATTTGTACAACCTGTTACTTTTGATCCCGATCTGCACTTTCTTTTTCCAACTCGGGTGTTTGATGTATAACTTCTCCTTGACGAAGTAGACGTCATAGCCCTTGCCTTGAAGTTGTGACATGGAAAGTAAGTTCATCCCCATTCCTGGTACATGCAGCACATTTGTAGCGCAGAACCATTCTCCCGATTCTGTTTGAAAAACTATGGTACCCTTCCCTATTGGAGTACACTTTGCCTTTTTCCCCATGGTGATCTGAAAGTTCATCTTCTCTTCTCAATACTCCAAGAAACATTCCCTGATTCCTGTCATATGCCAAGAGGCTCCACTATCTATATACCATACTTCTGATGATGCAGAACTAGTCATACAAGCCACTTCTTCTTCCATCCTGGAAGCCAACATGGAGAAATCGAAATCTCTTGTGCAAGTTTCTGAAAATCTATGCGAGTCCCCTGACGTGGATGCCTCTGCATCATGGTCTCGATCCATAACTGATTTTCCCTTCCTGTCTCTGATTACTCGCTTTGATACCATGTCAAAATTCTATCACTGCAACATCTATTTACTTTGTCTACTTATTTTCAATAAGTTATTTATGAAATTCCTTCAATAAACATTAAAATAAATTCTGATGCAAATATCACACCATAATACAGAAACAAACACATGCACAAGAATCAACACATCGACACAGATATTTTGGACAACAGTCCCTGGAAAAAACACAATGTGGGAAAATCGGTGTAGCAAGGGAGGATTTTATTATTCAGCGATTCTTCAATACAACCGGGTGCCAAACTGGCTTACCCAATAGAGAGAAAAATTCTCTAAAACTTCTCCCAGTCCTAGCATCAGCCTGGCTGACCTCTGTGGAGCTCCCAGACACTCTGCGTCAGCTCCTGCTTGTCTGCGTCAGCCCTGGGCCTCTCTGCGTCGCCCACGCAGGCCCTCTAGTGACTACGTAGTATCCTGCTGCCTTAGCATCTGCATGAAATGCCCTACGTCTGCCTCTCCTACCTTTGCGGTAGTCTTCTGTTACTGATCCTGACTCTCTGCTTTGTACTTGCTGCCTCCTGCTACTCCCCAGACCACTAGTTCGAATTTCTCAGCTAACTCCGCTCTAGAAATCGAACTGACTGGTCTCCCTCAGTGTGTTCTCCAACTGACCCTCAAACCTCTTCTTATACTTTTCTTGTTGGTCCATCAACAACCAAGATTAAGTCCCTAATCAACGGCTAAGATTCGATTTGGCTTGATCCATGACTTTTGGACCATTTCAACTCAGTTTTATATTAATTCACATTAATATTTTATTTTCCCTAAGTTTAGTCTTAGGGACTCCATTAAAAATATTAATTATTTTAATATCTTCCAAACTGGTTAGATTCTGCCCAAACCATTTATGAGTCTTAAAGATCTCATGTGCTCTAGCCTCTCCACGAAACCCAAGAGAAAAAGCATCTTTAACATTATTTTTCCATATACGTTCCTTGCCATAGCTGAAGGTTACCTTGTAGCCTTTGTCTTTCATTCCCGAGATAGACACCAGGTTCTTTTTGGAGGTCAGGTGCATTTAATACATCCTAGAATTTCTAGCCTTCTTGAATGCTTGTCCTCTTCCTTGATTCCCAGCTCTCCTCTTACCTTTGCTATTGAATTTGTCATTCCTTTGATTGCCATCAGAGGGATTTTGATCATCGTCCAGGTGTGAGTCCTTTCTATCAGGGCACTCCCTTGCATAGTGACCTGATTTATCGCAAATGTAACATCGTCCTTTTCTTCCACCCTTAGGTCCAGCCTTTCCTTTTGATTTAGTCCCAGAATTATTTCTTTTCTTAGCATGAGAAGAAAAGCCAGCAGGAGGACCTTTAGGCATGGGCATTTCTTGCTCTTCTACCCTTGTTTCTTCTTGAATGCATCTAGCCATTACTTCCTCGAAACCAGGAATTAAATTATTGTTCGAAAGAGTAGTCCTGAACATCTACCATTCAGATGGTAATCCTCCAAGAGTCGTGAGTGCCATTTCTCTGTCAGTAATAATCTCCCAATAGATGGGAGATCGTTCTTGATCTCGGTGATTCTTAAGAAGTATGCTTGCATACTCTCATCTTTACCCTTCTTGATTTCCCTCAGCTTATTTCTAAGAAACAAAACTTGATTTGCATCATTAACTTTAAATAAACTCACCAATCTATCGTAGATTTCCTTGGAGGTGTTCAGTTCAGAGATATAGGCCACCAAGTGCTTGTCGATAGAATCCCGGATGATCTTTTTTGTTTTGACTTCTCCATTTTTCCATTTGTTCCAGGCAGCAGCAGATGCATTTGATGGAGGCTCAACAATATTGCCTCTTACATGGTCCAAGACTCCTTAATCTTCTAGGGTTAGATCGATAGACATCTTCCATCCATGACAGTCAGCTTTCTCACGAAGCTTGTCCTCAGCAAGAAAGAGTGATGAGGACCCCATAGTTCTTTTAGGATAGCCTTGCCAATCTTCTCTTCGGTGATTGCTCTTGCTCTTGCTCGGGCTTTGTCTTCACCTCAGCTCCGATACCATGTTAAGTTATGGTATGTTCTATGATTATAATAGTTTACTTCTTTTTCTTATTATATTCCACAGATTAGCAATCACATGTACATAAAGTAAAGTGCAGATAGAACATTAAATGATCGACAGAAAACAAGCCAAGACAAGAGACACAAGACGTGGCGGCTAGCCAGGGACAAACCCCACAATGTGTGGGGAAACCCTTTGATCAAATCTTCTTTTATCTTCAATAAGAGAAATAGTATAATAAATCTGATTTATATCAGCAGTAGCAAACCCTAAATCAGTAGCATCAGCATTAGCGACTTCATCATCAAACGAGGGCAGACGATATCTCACAAACCAACCGTCAGATCCGCTTGATTCCACCACCAAAAGTTGCGGCTTCAAGAGGAGGTTCAGATGAACCTACAACGCAGTTCAGATGAGATCTTCTAGTCCACGCAAGTCAAACTTTACTTCTGCAGTTGGAGCTTCACTTTCAGCAGCGTCCTTCAAACTAGGGCAGTCGATATCTTGCAAACCGTCTGTCGAATTGACTTGATTCCACCACCAAAAGTTGTGACTTTCAGAGGAGGTTTAGATGAACCTACAACGCAGTTCAGATGAGGAGATCTTCTAGTCCACGCAGGTCAAACTTTAGTTCTGCAGTTGCAGCTTCAGTTTCAGCAGCTTCCTTCAAACTAAGGCAGTTGATATCTTGCAAACCGTCTAGCAGATTGACTTGATTCCACCACCAAAAGTTGTGACTTTCAGAGGAGGTTCAGATGAACCTACAGCACAATTCAGATGAGGAGATCTTCTAGTCCACGCAGGTCAAACTTTACTTCTGTAGTTGCAGCTTAAGTTTCAGCAGCTTCTGGGTTCACATGTGTGAGGGAGAGACCCTTTTCTGCGCAGTAGGGAAGAGACTCTTTTCTACGCAGTAGAGAGAGAGATGTGATGAGATCAGTGAGTCCAAATGATGAAAAGTCCTCCTATATTTATACACAACGTTGGTGTTTGAATAGATGTGACTGTTGGGCTTTTGAGCCTACATGAGTTGTAGGTCGGCTTGATAATAATTCCATAATCAAAATAAATTCATATCTCCATGAATATTTATCAGAATCGGATGATCTTTATATCAATCCTACACCTCTCGACGAGGGGAATCTAATAAAAATATTATCAACAATGAATAAGATGACCTACATGAAGTTTTTCCCTAGTTGCCAATTTTAACAAGCCCGAACCAGAAAGTCAACGTTGGTCAATAGGGCAGATTTTGACCTCCAAAACAGCTCGGTCAAACTTAGTCAACTCGGCCTCCAACAGCAAATCAAATCAGCCCAAAAATAATATGAAAATACTCAATCAAACTTGGTCAACGCTGCAGTCAAACCCTTATGCAGTCAACGTTGATCAAACAATACGATCTGCCTCGATTTTTGTGCCCAAAAATGCGCCATGCCCAAACAAAAATTTCCCTCACAAAACCATAGTCAAACAGGTTAACGTTGCTGTTCAAAATGCTAGTCAAACTTCCCTGAAATTCTATCAAGATAGAAAATTGTCTTCTTCTTCACACGTGTGGAGAGAGGTTGTCTTGAAATTCGTACCCAATCATGTGAGGAGAGAGAGAGATGTGTGTGAAGTGAGTGATGTCCAAATGAGGCAAAGGCACCTTCTATTTATATGCAAATGTTGAGGATGAATAGACGTGATTGTTCGGCTTCTGAGCCTACATTAGATTGTTGGCCAACCTTGACAATTTGTCCATAAACAAAGTAAATTCATAATTCCATTTGTACATGTCAGAATGAGATGATCTTTAGATCAATCCTATACCTCTCAAAGAGAGGAATCCAATAAAAATATTAGTTGCATCATATGAGTTGTCCAAGGTGGAGTTTGGCCCTAGTTGCCAAATTTAGCACTCCCTCTCAACAAGGAAGAACTCCACTTGCCAAACCATCTGACAATCAGTACCATCCCTGTCATCTCTGCTCTACTCTGCTAAACCATGAAGAAATAATGAAGAAGAAATGATCAAGAATGTATCATACCATTCTCCACTGACCTGAAGTCAGTCTCCAATAATCGAGAGTGTATCATACTACTCTCCATTGACCTGAAGTCAGTCTCCATTGATCCCAGATCAATATCAAACATCCTAGCATAGGGAGTACGGTAGTACAAGGTGCGTCCATCCGTAATATTATGGTCCCTATCTTCATTTCCCTACTCATTGGCCAGATGAGAGGTATTTCACATGAGTCCCAGACTGCGTGGGTAGGATGTACCGATAGGAAAAGGTGAACCACTCATCCTGCTCATACGCCATAGGAGAAGGGGAACCACTCATCCTATGCATATCTCAATATAGGGTATCACAGGAGAAGGTGAACCACTCACCCTGTACATCACATACCACTAGGGGAAGGTGAACCACTCACCCTATGGTTGCTCATTGCTCCAAGAAGTAACCCAAGCCCCCTGGAGCTCCCAGAGCTCAACATCCACCTCATACAAGACCCTCATAAGAGGGTCTCTCCACAACTCCAAGTCGTTCACCAAAGGTTAAGAATTTCACCTTCCCTAGGGGCTTCGTAAGAATATCTGTGACCTGATCATCAGTCCCAATATGACAGAGCCTTATTGCTCCCCATTGTACCATATCCCAAATAAAGTGGTACCTGATATCAATATGCTTGAAGCGGTCATGAAACACGGGATTCTCAGAAAGACGAATCCCACTTTGGTTATCGCAATAGATCATGTGGTATCCAACACATGTGTTGAGCCTCAAACCTACACTTCTTTACACATCCTCCCAGCCTCTTTTTCCTATTCATTTCCCTATTTTGCCACTCATTCCCTCCATCAATTTGCTCAATTCGTTGTATTTTAGGACTTTTTACATGGTTTTCTAATTATGCTAATGACTGTGTTTGGTTTAGAATTTTGGTTCAAGGTGCTGCGCTTCCGCAGCTCACACAGGGTTTTCCGTCGCTGATCCCGGTTTCCGCAGCCAACCTTGGATTCCGCAACTGTTTTATTAAATGCTATGTTCCAGGTGTCCTCCAGGGAGAAGAGCCACATGGGCAAGTTCGTGGAACCAAGGACATGGTGTGTGTCCCTCCAGATCATCCAAACCAGTCATCAAAGCCCGTGGTCAACGAGGAGGCAACTTCGGTCAAACAGAGGTCATTGGCAGTGGCACGACTCTGCGTGTTCTGTTTTAGAGCACATGAAGAACAGGTGGCATCGTCCTCAGTTATGAAGGTAGTGGGAAACATAATCCAACAACGGATTGAATGCCCACAATGACCGTTGCCTAGATCTGAGGACGTAGCAAGACTACGTGTTTTTATTCAGCTGTTCGAATTACTTAGATTTCGTTAAGTTAGTTCGCCTTCTTCAGTTATAAATAAAGCATCTTTGAACACTGGACAAGTGAGTTGTTAGCTGTTGTTATATACTTTTGAACTCCCACTGTATTTTCCTATTTCATGCATAATACATGAGAAGACTGTTATTCCATTTACGCGTGTGATTGATCTTTGAAACGGCTGGAGTAGGTAGAGGGCCCCTGTTTACTAAAGGCCTGTACAATATTTTTAATTTCCCACATTTCGTTTTCTTATTTCATGTATATAATGCCTTTAATTGCTGTGTTTTAATAGCTGTACATACATTTCAATTTCTGCTTGTTTACATTTCTGTACTTTTTCATGATTGATCAGTGCGTTATGCAGGTTTCTTAGATGTGCCCGGGACAGTTTCATGCTTTTCTCTTGCACAACTAGTGACATGTGTGATCATCTTGTCTATGTTGCTGACCTCCTTTGTTTTGCAGCCTTTATTTCCTCATTATCACTTAGTTAATTTGCATATTTGCTTTTTGTTTGTAGACATCAAGTTGTTTATTTATTGATGGTCTCTTCTTCATAACTTAATATCTTTATTAAGGACCAAAACATCACTTAATGTAGCTTGGTTTAGTTGTTCAGAAACTCACAATTGCTTGACTTGTTTTTAATTGTTTATCACATGATACATTCAGTTAAAAGGCAAGAGGTTAAGAAGAAGTTAAAGTATTTGTGACTAGTCTTTCCTTTAAGTAGATTTACTTTAGTTCACATTGCTTAGTTGTTATTTGTCATAGATTTCATTTTCATTTTCTTGCAGCAGCAGAGGCATTGGGCCAATGTCATTAGTCTTTTATTTGATGCCTTTACTTTCCTTTAAGCATTGATTTCATTTCAAGCTTTCTTGTAGAGTACTTTTAAGTTGTAAAAAGAACATCACAATCTCACACACTTCACTCACTTTATTTCATTTCCATCACATCACATTAGGAGAGATATACTTGAAAACAAACCTAAAAAGTTAAAAACGACAAAAGCTCAAGAAATAGTTGCCTAAGTACATACAGTACACCTCACTTCATCAGCCTACGAGCCCCGGGTTGACATTTAAAAGTTGCAATTTAGACATCACTAAATTGACCAAACACCGATGTTGTTTAATGTAGGCATCGCCTCGGCCCATTTGGTAAAATAGTCTACCGTGACTATGATATACCCATGCCCCCCAGCCGAGGTGGGGTTACATGTCATGAAATCTATGCCCCATTTGGTGAATGGCCCAACAGAAACTACTGGATGCAGCAGTGTGGGTGGTGTTCTGGTTTTGCTATCGAAAATTTGGCAAGCATGGCAACTTCTAACTACGGTTATGCAATATTTGAACATTGTTGGCCAGAAGTATCCTGCTTGCAAAATTATTTGCACCATAGCATAACCAGATTGATGCCCCCCACATGCACCTGAATGACAATTATTCAAGACTTTTTCGGCCTCCTCATGGGTGAGGCACCTCTGCAGAACTGTATCGATACCGCGACGGTAAAGGGTATCACCGACGATCACGTAGTCTTTCACTTGGTATCAAATTCGTCGTTGTTCAGAGCATGAGGTATTAGACCTATATGTTTGTGTCTGGAGATAGATGATTATATCTCTGTAACATGGATTGCTCGAAGATATCAGAAACAAATTTTCATCCACGATTGCTTCTTCGGATGTTGCATCATTGGATGATGATGGGAGATCACATAGTAACTCTGCGAATACTAGGGCTTTCTTTGATTTGGATTTTTTGAATTCCAGATCAAACTCTTGTAAAATTGTTATCCATTTTGAATATTTGCCCCCCAGCAACTGTCGCGACAATATATAAGTCATGGGGTTGCAATCTGATAAAATGGTAGTTTTTCTGAAGAGGACGTAGTGTCGAAATCTCTTTATCGCTTGAACAGCTGCTAGGGCTATCTTTTCAACGTAAGAG
This sequence comes from Pinus taeda, assembly GCA_000404065.3. NCBI lineage: Eukaryota > Viridiplantae > Streptophyta > Pinopsida > Pinales > Pinaceae > Pinus > Pinus taeda. The sequence goes on along the minus strand of APFE031447709.1, from coordinate 2,649 downwards.
TATTTCATTTCCGTATCATTTAAGTTTCGGCTTAAATAATATATAGGATGTTCAATTCCATTATCGTCTTGAACTAAAACCATTTCTATGGTCATATCTGCTATAGCCAGATACAGGTTAAAATCTTTTTGATAATCAGGAGCATACATTAATGATGCTTTTATTAGAGATTGCTTTAAAGCATCAAAGGAATCTTGTGTGACCTGATCCCAAACGAAGGGTACTTCTTTTTTCAACAGACGAGTATAACCTTTAGCTAGTTCGATGTAATTTGGAATGAACCTCCTAAGGAAGTTTTCTTTCCCTTGTAGTTTCTGAATCTGAAGCAAGTTTGAAGGTGGAGGCAAATTAGTGATTGCCTGAACCTTACATGGGTTGAGACGAATCCCATCCTTTGAGACCATGAAGCCAAGTAAATGACCAGAACTGACACAAAACATGCATTTGTGCGGATTGAGTCGTATCTTGTAGTGTCGGCAACATAGAAATATCGCTCTCAAATGCTGCGGATGATCGGTCCACTTTCGCGAATGAGCTGGAAGATCATCGAGATATGGTTGAACGATGTTCTTGATGTCACGTTCGCATATCGCAAGATACCCTTTGGTTTAAATAATGCAGGGGAAACTTTTTAGAGAGTAATGAACTATGCTTTCCATGACATAGTGTCCACTCGGAGCTGCTATTCCCACTAAGACTGGTAGCTATCTTAGAAACAAACAAGTAAAGTCTACTTTCGCTTTCCTTTATGAAAATAGATAAGGGTGGAACAAAGGACACCAACCTTGCTCTTGCGCTTGATTCCCTCGTTTGATTCCTTTCCTTCCTGATAGATCTTTGCCTCTTCTTCTTCATCTGCCCAGCTTCAAAGAGCACCTGTGGAATCAAAGTAGCATACTACTATCGAAGAACAAAGATCTATATTCATAAATAACATAGGACCGGATGTGTATTAACCATACAAATGCATATATAATCAAACATACAAGAATATGGAGGAAAACTTGAATAGCTTTATTAATATCAAGAATAGCAAGAGGATTACAACCAATAGTTCTGACCCAGCATCATCCTCCAGCAAGAAAGCCCTTCTTCA
>APFE031447708.1:0-16497 GCA_000404065.3 Pinus taeda | reverse complement strand
CCCTGGGCGAATTCAGAGAGGCAAGTGTCACAGGAGAAGTTTCTGGAAGATTCCATGATCATCCACCTTGCAAACTGTCTCTGCCATTTGTCTACTCTTGCCCATCACACCCTACAAAAAGGATTTTTAGTATGCATCGCACTTTTTTCATGTGGCAGGTGAGATGCATGACACCCTCTGCACTAACTAGTCTATATGGTTTAGTTTTGACCAGTTCTGAGCAGTTTTCTATGGAGAACTTCTGGGAGATTATGTAATCAGCTGACCTTGTTCCTTTAGGGTATGAAACAACACTTTTAGGGACTCATAAGCCCTTGGTTTATGGACATATATGATTGGGGTTGCAGTGCCAAAATATGTCTATAACACAATCCACATTGAATACTAGGTGCAGACCAAGGAACAATTTTGCCCAATTGAAACTTATGTGGCACCTGATGCTAATCATGACATTATTTGTACTTAATATTAGATTTATCCAAGACATCATGAACCTAATGGTAGATGTGTTGAAAGTGTTCAACAAGCTTGATGGATTTATCAACTTCATATTGAACATGTGTAGATTTTGCCTATGTATTTGTAAGAGTCATTGCAACATCAATGAGACACAATGGTTGAAATCCAAATCCAACCTAAAAGTGGTTGCAGCTAGTTGAGCTATGGAGAGCTCTGTTGTAGCTAAGTTGAACATAGGGGAGACTCTCATCCCATGTTGGTGGTTGTTTAGAGTTGTACATGTATAGCATGTGCACTATCATTTTATTGATGGCCTCTGCCTGACCATTAGTCTCAGGATGGAAGGAAATCAACTTGGTGAGATTGGTGTCCAACAATGACCAGAGGCTCAACCAGAATGCACTTAGGAATCTATTGTACTGATATGATATGATCGTCTATGGGATCCCAAAACACACCCACCCTGTTCAAAGAAGAGATTGGTAGTGGCTTATGTTATGATACATTTCTTGTAGGCAACCAATATTTCCATCTTATAAAATATATCAACAACCACAAACACATAGTCATTACCATGCTTTATAGAAGGAAGGCCAGACATATAGCCCATGAAAATGGATTCCCAAGGTCGGCTAGGAGTAGGTAGACGGGTGTACATGCCTTGCTTCTTAATGCTTAGCTTGGTGATGGGACAGGTAATACATGATCTGATATATTTGCAAACATCATGTTGGAGTTTCAACCAATAAAAATACTTTACTAGTATCACCACTCTCTTTTCCATGCCAAAGTGCCCTGCTACCTGAATGTAATGCACCTCCTAAATCAACTTGGCATGCTTGCTTGAAGGAACACAAAGGTGTCCCAAGTAGCACAATAGTGCATCTTGGAGGTGGATCTCATGAATTTTCTTACCGTTGATTAACCTATGCTATGTGGTGGCAGATTATAGGTCATTTTTGTAAAGTTGCATCCATCCAAAATTTTCATTCCCACAAGAGTTGAGAACAACGGCCAATGCCACAACTGGGGACCGACTGAGGTAATCTGCAACGTGATTGGTTCTACCCTTCTTGTGTTTAATGTTCAAATGGAATTGTCGCATATATGTGGACCATTTGTAATGTTGATCATTTTGTAACTTTCCTTCTGTCTACATAAATTGAAGAGATCAGTGATATGTGTCGATGATCGTCCCCCTCCCTATAATGTAAATTTTCATTGTCGGTAACCTTGCACGATGGATACATATCCTTATCATAGGTGGGGTATCTCTTCAAATAGTATCAAAGAGTATCTCACTGCGACAGGCCACTGGATGCCCTTGTTGAGTGAGGACTGCACCAATATCATAGTATAAGGCATCTGTCTTAAAATCAAATGGTTGTTTCAAGTTTGGAAATCAAAGGACTAGTGCAGAGAGGTGATGTTTCAGCTCAATGAACACCTTCTGTTGAGACACATACCAAAAAATATTTGTTTTTTCTCCACCCTTGGTAACTTTACTTGATTTCCAATTGATCCAATATGTTGTGACGCTTTGTGAGACTCATAGGGATCAACCATTATCTAATTTTCCTACCTTACTCATTAATAATGTAACCTAGATATTGGACCTTGCTTATGCCAAAGGAGAATTTTTCCAAGTTTCAACATAGCTTGTGCTGACACAGAGTATGTAGGACCTATCAAATATGTTGCAAGTTATGTTCCCATCTCTTGCTGAATATGAGAATATCATCTAAATGTACAACTGTGAATGAGTTAGTGAAAGGCTACAAGATTTCATCGATTAGCCTCATGAAAGTTGTGGGCGAATTTTTCTAACCGAAGGACATGACCAAACACTTGAAAATACATTGCTTGTATTTGAAAGTAGTATTCCACACATATGTGGATTTTATTAGAGCTTGGTGATAGCTGAACTTCAACTCAATCTTGTTGAAGTATTTCCCCCCTTGAGCTAATCAAGGGGGTCATCAATCCATGGAATCAAATAGTTATATGTTAACATGACTTTGTTCAAGGATCTATAACAGATGCGGAGCCTCTAGGTCCCACCTTTCTTGTAGATGAGTATAATGGGGCTACGACAAGGTGAGAAAATTGGTTAGATGTGCCCTTTTATTAGTAGTTTCCTGATATGTCTCTTGATTTCCTTTTTTCCAAGAGAGCAGTGATATATTAGCCAATTGGGTAGAGGTGCACCGAGGGTCAGATAGATGGAATGCTTGACCTGACAGTGCAAAGGTACATTTGTGGATAAGGAGAAGATGTCTCATAATCTTCCACGACCTTATCAATTATCCTTTACTACATAGAGGAACCCTGTGTGGAGGCCATGAATGTGGTCGTGATCTTCCCCTCACTTCGAGAGTGAATGTGGAAGACAAATTTCCTGGTCTGAGATGATCTTACTACACTTCTTAGAAGAGATTAGATAAATAATAGTAGCTAGGGCTACCTCTGGTATCCTACACAATTTCCTACCCAAAGTAATAATAACAATTAAAGGTTTGTACTTGTACACAACATGATGCTTCCATAAGTATGCTTGGCCCAAAAAAAGATCACAAACTTCAAGGGGAGGAACATCACATAATATCTCTTCAATGAAAGGCTCCATATTGTAAGGTAGTGGCATTGTTAGCTAATGTGGAGATATTTCCCTTAGTGGAGCCACCCAATGGTTTATGGTTGCAGGTGTGGTCTTAATGACAAGTCGAACAACTTAACGACCTCTGCTGAGATGAGGTTCTTTTGACTCCTGGTATAGACAATGAGACACAAGGAATCCCCCTTTACCCGCATATGTGAGTGGAGGAGACACTCACCTTCCTATGTATCTTCAAGCTCCTTGTCTTCGACCTTGGTGGTAGAAACAATGGCATTGGGTTCTGCATCAATGATATGTTTCCCCTTGTCGGGTTTTGGTTTAGAATCATAATCTACATTTGACTTTGAAGCTTTCATCTTAGCCACTAATGAGTGCTTTGTACCACACTCATATGTGTTATGAGTTGGGTTCTTATGGAACTCACACCACTTTCCCATGTCCTTGTTCATCTTCCCTTTGCTATTCTTTTCTTGTGGCTTCAATGGGTTTTCCTAGGCTATTCCACCTTGGCCCTGTCCTTTGTTTTGTGGTTTGGAGGTGCCCTTGCCCTGCTTTGTCTCACTTCTTCTATTTAAATTTTTGCTCGATTTAGTTAATATATCAGTATGTTGCATCAAGCAAGGAGATGTCCAAGAACTCCATCTCCATCTAGATGTATTTGTGCATACATCCACGATACCTGAGCACCATATGTCACTCATAGTCTTTGATACCCAACTTAATGCGCAAAGTATAAAACATATTACGAACTATGGTATGTCTTGGTCCCTTTCCTTTCGTAGCATGGTCCATTTTATATATTTGGCTTCGTAGCTTCCAACATGGTAATATTGTTCCTTAACAACATCCTTAAAATAATTCAAAGAGGGAGTGACTAAGAACAATGCAGACTCCTTCGTGGCCCTTCTATCGTAGTAAGTTTCCCACCAGTCTTTGACGTGGGGGGAAACTTTAAGAAGTGAAAAATTAATATTTTCCCTATTAGAAAGTTATGGACCAAAAAATATCCTTCAAGTATATTTAACCACTTATATAAAGCATCTACATCTATCTGGCCTTTGAATATAGGAATATCCAAGTCAACTTGTACATTGAAAGGGGGTAGCACCTCTCCACTGACTGTTGGATGAATATGTGTCCCTTATTGGTAACCACTGAAGGATCTGGGAAAATGTTGTCTTTATTTTCTTCTTCCATGGGAGGCCATTAGGGTTAGCAAGGACGACCTTACAAGGGTTCAAGCATTTTGAGTCCCAACTCCTTATACCCCACCCTCGTTGTAAACATGCACAAAAAAACAAAGAAAGAGTAGACTGCTTTGATACCACTGATTTGGATTTATAAAGGAATGAAATGAAATACATATTTAAACAAAAATGATAGATATGCAATTAAACTAAGCTTCAATTAATAAATAGAAAATGTTGAAAACTATTTACATGCAGAATGAAAGCTCGAGCGATGGTAGCTTATCTATGAGAAGATATGTGACATCTACATGCCTTTTGAACTATGTTATAATGAGGCTCTGAGGAATTTTTATCACGAAGAAGCAATGATAAACTCTAAACATCCAAAAACCTAACCCTAGGAGATGAAGTACCAAAAGCTTATGGGCCTCAATGGGGTTAGATTGAATGCCACCTTCCTAGGGTCGTAATTTTGGCATACAATCTTCATTTGGCATGCATGATAGCTCATTATAAAGGTCTAATTGAGGAAAAAAAACTTCCAACTACAAATTTCATTATCTTCTCACATTTTCCAGTTTCCCTAATAAACACCATTTAGGGCCTCAAAATGGATATGGAAGTTTAGGACCCAAAAATTACCAAAAATAGAAAACTTTCAAAATAGGAAAATATGCTAAAAAATAGGAAAATGATAGGAGACGGTGTTGGGGGTGCAAGTGGACTAGGCGAGTAGCCACCAATTTCCACCGAGATCAGTCCTCGTCCCTTAGGAAGCAATGGTCGCCATTACATTGAGTGCTTCCATGAGATGGGGAAACTTGTTGAACTTGGTCCCTGGTGAGCCGCTTGCCTTAGTGCAGGAGCTTGGCAAGTTTGACAACCCGATACAACTAGACCCTCTATTGGCAAGTATTATTATTCTCTGTTTCCATGATCTGATCAATTGTTTCTTGTTCAATGCGATCTTGGTTAAGCTCTGTTGATGTCAGTAGGTTGGAAATGTCTAATGTGTCTAACAATGGTGGAAAGTATGGTCAAAGGTGGTCCACATTGAATATTGGGTGTAGGCCAAAGAATGGGGGGATACTTATTTTGAAAGCATTGTCACCCATAGCCTGGGTGATGGTGTAAGTCTTGTATCAAAGTGGTCAAAGCTTCCAATGGACTCCTACAAGGCATTCCTTCTGCAAATCAAAACAAACCTTGTCACCCACTTGAAAGTTTTGTAGCACCCAATGCTAATCATGGCATTGCTTATACTTAGTATTGGCTTTATCTAAGATATCATGAACTTACTGGAAAATGTGATGAATACATTCAATAAACTTGATGGCTTTATCAACTTCATATTGAACATATACAAATTCTATTTGTGTAGTTGCAAGAAGCATTGTAACATCAATGGGACATAATGGTTGAAGTCTCAGACCCACCTAAAAGGGGCTATAGCGAGTTGAGTTATGGAGATCTCTATTGTACCTATATTGAATGTAGGGTAGACCCTCATCCCATGTTTTTGGATGCTTATAGTTGTGCATGCATAGTATGTGCATTATCATTCTATTGGCAACCTCTATCTAGCCATCAGTCTGGGGGTGGAAGGTAGTCGACTTGGTGAGCTTAGTGCCCAACAATGAACAGAGGCTTGACTAGAAAGCACTTAGGAACATGCTATCCTGGTCTGATATGATGGTTTGTGGGATCCCAAAATGTAGCCACACCCATTCGATGAAGACCTTGGAAATGAATTCAGTTGTGATACTCTTCTAACAAGCAACCAATATGGCCATATTAGAAAATCTACAAATGACCAAAAACACATAGTCATTACCATGCTTGGTTAATGCCAGACATATAGTCCCTGGAGATGGATTCCTAAGGCTGGCTAGGAGTAGGTAGAGGGGTGTACATGCCTTGATTCTTAATGGTTGGCTTGGAGATGGCATGGGCAGTGCAGGATCTGATATATTTACAAACAATGTGTCGAAGTTTCGGCCAATTAAAATACTTCTGTAATACTGCCATTGATTTTTCCATGCCAAAGTGCCCTACTACCTAACTATAATTCACATTCGAAATCAACTTGGCATGCTCACTTGAAGGAACACAAAGGTGTCTCAGGTAGCATAACACGACATCCTAGAGGTGGAAGTCAAGAACTTGCTTGTCGTTCATCAACATCTAGTATGTAGTGGAAAATTATGGATTATTTTTGTATAGTTGCAATCACCCAGAAGTCTCATTCCCATAAGAGTTGAGAATAGTGGTTAACGCCACAAATGGGGGATAAATGAGGCAATTTTCAATGTGATTGGTGCTACCCTTCTTGTATTTAATATTCAAATGGAATTGTTGTAGCTATGTGAACCATTTATGATGAGGATCATTTTGTAACTTTCCCTGTGTCTAAATAAATTGAAGAGGTCGGTGATCTGTGTGGATGATCATCTCCTTCCCTGTAATGTAATGTTTCCATTAACAATAGGCCTACATGATGGATTACATCTCCTTATCATAGGTGGGGTATATATAAATAGTATCAGAGAGTGTCTCATTGTGATAGGCCACTAGATGCTCTTACTAAGTGAGGACTGCACCAATAGCATAGTCAAAGGCATCTGTCTCAATCTCAAATGGTTATTGCAAGTCTGACAATATGATGATTGGTGGAGATTGAAGAAAGTGTTTCATCTCAACGAATGCTTTTTTTTTGTGACAGACAAAAAATTACTTTCGTTCCACCCTCGGTAACTTGACTTAAGGTCCAAGTGATATGAGAGAATCCCAACATAGATTCGCAGTAGAAATTAGCAAGGCTGAAGAAGTTGTGAAGCTTTATGAGAATTTTCGTGGTCGACTAATTCTCTATGAATTGGATCTTAGCTAGATCTACATAGATACCTTGATCATGAACCATGTAAACTATATATTGGACTTTGTTCATGCCAAAGAAGCATTTTCCCAAGTTTGCACATAACTTGTGCTACCATAGAGTATCTAGGACCTATCGAATATGTTGCAAGTGCTCTTCCTAAATCTTTTTTAAGATGATAACATCATTGAGATATACAACCACAAACAAGTTCATGAAAAGGATGAAATATGTCATCCATTAACCCCATTAAAGTTGCAAGGGCATTCATCAAACCAAAGTGTGTGACCAATCATTCAAGAAGACCCTACTTGGATTTGAAAGTAGTGTTAGCGCTTGAAATTTCACCTCAGGCTGAAAAAGGCAAACCTCAAGGCAACATCAAACCTTTTAGCCTCGTAGCTAGCCCTACGGGGCAGGAGAAGGCTCTCTCCAGTCTATCTCGTAAAATCTTCAATTAGGGAGATGACCAACAAGGTAACACTGATATTAGGCTAGTAAACTGATTAGAAAGATTTGATTTGGGGTTTTTAATTAAATAACGAGGTTTTAATGGGCTGCATGGGCAAAATCACAGTTTGAACAGAGAAAAATAATGAACAACACAGATTATCAACTGAGGTAAGGTAGGCAAGAAATTTAACACCAAATCTAGATTTAAATGGGATGGCAAGACTGGTGAGGAGCTGACAAGGGCAAACAATAACTTTGAATCCTTGTCAAACAGAAGAAAACATTGAACATGAACAAACTTATAGGCAGAGCATGGCAGGCATGAATTCTTACGTAAACACTTCATTTGTTCAGTTAGAAATGATCATGTAGTTAAATGGAACATAACAGATTACATATGAAACAAAAGGAAAACTAATGCTAACTTTCATACCACAGGAATCTCAGAAGTCAGAGCTGTGTAATTTCATTAAACTCTCTGTCAAAAACTGTACATTGAAAGCTCTGTTCTCCAACACTCTCAGCACTCAGAAAACTCTCCCCCCTCTCTACTCACTAACTCTAACCTTTTACAAATTATGGCTTAAACTAAGCCAACATAGTCTCTCGGTTACCCTGGACTTTAGGAAACAAACGGATATTAATAATTACAAAAATAGAAATCAAATTGTTCGGATTGTCGAAGGTTAGATTCAAATCCTTTTAAATCTGTATTTACTCTTGGTCGATGATATCCATGCTGAAAAGTGTCCATTTGTGCCCAAATGTTGCCCCAAAATCTGGAAGTGTTAGCATTATAGAGTGAAATTTGCTAGTGCCTCTGATTCATCAAAACTGAAAATCGCCAGCTGCTTGTTGATGCCTCGAAATATTCGAGTGTTGAGTTTGAGTTGTCCTTGCAATTGCAATTTCAATCCTTTGAACTACTAACAAAATTCTAGGGACACACAAATACATCAACAAACTAAAAATGATAAAATAAAAATAAAACTAGATTTAGGGAAAGTTGGAAGATTTCAATTTGTTGAAGCCGCTGATCTTTAATCTGATATATCTCTGCTGCTAGGTGTTCAATCATCATCTTATAAGTTTCCTTCAAATATGGAAAGTATATTTTCAACTTATTTCATGCCTAGATATTCTCGATTTGATCTCCAAAAATACCCAAATTGCTCATAAGAATGCTGATTTATTGCCTTGTGTTCTTCGCCTACTAAGACTGTCATGTGCTTCTGCCTTCATTTCTCTAATTGACCATCGAGTGCTTTCAATGAAAAGAACAAACTCTCAACTAGACTCCTGATATAGCGTGAAAGCCATATCAATTTCCGCGCTTTGAAATCTCATTAAAGATCAATGCCAGCAAACTCTGTTTCAACAAAAAATGCCTCCAATACGAATGCAACCACCAGGTTGACAAGAAGCAACACTGTTTTTACATAAAAACTCAGAACTCAAATGGTTGCCAAATGTACTAATCAGAATTATTTTCAACATCTAACGTTGATTCAATGATAACTGTTTTCAAATTTAGCAAAAGCATGAAAATAACAATGTAATCAAAAGCCTTGCTCTTCACGGTGCTGAATGGTAAAAGTTTGGACATCTCTCAAACCACGAAGGCTCAACCTCTTTCTCAAACCTGAAGGAGATGGCATCACAAAGATCTGTAAATTCTAGCTTATTTATCTTGAAATCATGACTGTAGAGCTGCTTTGAAATCCTCAGCTGCCATATGTAACTTCCCTTTTCTCCAGATTTTCTTCAGCACTCTTAGACTTTTTCAAAATATTCTTAAGTTTGAAATACTCTTTCATCAGCTCACTGTGCTCAGGATCTAAACACAACCCTTTTTTTATAGTGCCTCATGGCAACATCATAATCTGCAAGGTAGTAATAGGCTTTTCCACGTAAGAGTAATGCCTCAAGATTATTTTCGTTGGCTTTAAGAATAAGTCCAGTTTCTGAAATAGCTCCTGAATTGCCTCGCTGATCAAAACCTCCTATTATTTTCAAAGCAAAGTGCTGTAGTGCTTTGAGATCTATCAAAGACACACGATGATCATCCCCGCCCCAGTGGAACTACCTTTTGAGCAATCAATGGGATAAAAATTCCCATCCGAAAAACCATCCATCTTGGTAGAATCATTACCAGAACTGACAATAAAGGGTGACCAAACCTCTGAATTAATGACCAGTTGAGCTTCTATAACATCTGATGAAGACCTTGACATTTTAGCAACAGTAACTGGCGGAAAACGCTTTTCAAGGTCAAGCAACAACTGATAGCTCGTAATTGTTAACTCCAAGGATTTGTCCTCTCTAAGAATTTGGAAAACTGCCTCATACATTTTCCTTGTAGGAACTTGCGCCATTTCTGGGGTGATACAAATTGCTCGAATTGCAGCTATAAAGGATAATCTGATGTCATCTTGTTCCTTAACACTAATAACATCCAGAAGTGCCATGATATTTTCCTCAGGCAATTGTTGTGGTCTAGATCTGGTACCATTTAGATATCCCATTGCTTCTCGATTTCATCCAATCACCAAACTTTCCCCACAAAATTTACAACAAATATCAAGTTTCCTTTTAGCCACTTGTAAGATTGAAGCAGATTGTCGATTCTTCATTAACGCTATGATTTGCTGCCCACTGTTGGGTATAACTCCATCATACTCCACTTCAGTTCGTGTTAGAATTACAGGACTATGCAGCACAAGCTTTTTATTTTCTCGACATCTTGTTGCAGACATTAGGATGCACTGGCAATGATGTGGAATATAATGAACCAGAGATTTAAAGAAGATCTCATCTAAAACCAATGTAGCAAGTGACTCCTCAAGAGATGAAGATTGAAGAATATTGGTAGAAATACATATCCCAATACAAGCTAATGTTGCAACTACAATGTCTGGAAGCCCAACCATAGCAGCCCTAAAATCTGGCAGGAGCAGAATGAACTCTTGCCTACTAACAAGCACAAAATCACCTCGGATCACATTCCTCTGATAAATGAACAGCAGGGCATTCCCAGCGCTAACACAATCATTTAATTCAACAACTCTGACAATGAAGTTTGTTCGGGATTTCCAGTGAGACTTTCTCCAAATAGCTTTTTGCCTCTGATTGCTGATGATGTTTTGAATGGTGCTTGCGCAGGGATAGGAGCTTGAAGTCGTTGCTGCCTTTTGAAGAGCTGAAGATAAATTACATAATCTAAAACAACACATTAAATGATTTCTTCTTCAAAACCCTGTTTTGAAGAAGAATCAATCTCTGACATGAGACAGAGTCTAACATCAGCTCCACTTGGGATGGCAGCTGCCACTCTGTGGAGGTGCCAAGAACCGTAGAACTTTGGGAGAGCAGACAGTGCCTCCTCCCATTGGGCAATGGAGTCATCATCAACACAACTCTTGACTTATTTTGAAACTGAAACTGAACTCAAACAATCTTCAAGCAAACTAAAACCAGATGTTGCTCTTATGGCTACTTATTTATTTACAAAAACTACTCTACTTTGCTGTACAAACAATAGATCAGGTAATCCTAAAATGCCAAATTAGCCATTCAAGTAGACCTGAAAATGATGCCGCTTGAGAATGCTGCCTCGAGGTCATAGATGCAGTTGTTGACAGCCTTTCATGTAAATAATGACCCTGGTCACAGAAAAGACAGCCTGATTTGTCAATCAAACTGAAAAACATATCCATATATGCCGCAATAGGATCACGGAAGCCAGACTCTGTTGGCTGCCCCAACTCTGCAATGCATACTTCCAGCTGCACATTGTCAATGTAAACCTCTATAGGCAAGTCTATGACTTTTTGTTTTGATGGAGGAAGGATTTCCAAGAACTTTTTAGGGTCTTCGAAATCGTATGACTGAATCTACTCGTCTAACCATTGAATCTCGTCTTCAATCCTTTCAACAATTAACTCATAGCCACTAGTTTTGAAGACCTTTAAAGATTTGAAGCATTGAAACAAGGCACTGAAAACATCTTCATCAAATTCAGTATTTGCTAACAAATTTCTTATTTCTTCTACAGCTTCACACAGCAGGGTCTGCCACATACCCTTCCATTGCATGAATGGATCAGCAAGCACTGGAATGTCTGGATCGAATTGGAGTCGCCAGGTGAATGGTTCAGCCTGTATATGTATCTGAGTGTTGTCCACCATCAGCATCAGATCTGCACCTTGATTGCATGTACTGGGACAAGACAATCAACAAGTTGAATGTTCTTCCCCAGTGGAGTCGCCAGTATGTTAGCGCTTGAAATTTCACCTCAGGCTGAAAAAGGCAAACCTCAAGGCAACATCAAACCATTTAGCCTCGTAGCTAGCCCTACGGGGCAGGAGAAGGCTCTCTCCGGTCTATCTCGTAAAATCTTCAATTAGGGAGATGACCAACAAGGTAACACTGATATTAGGCTAGTAAACTGATTAGAAAGATTTGATTTGGGGTTTTTAATTAAATAACGGGGTTTTTCTGGGCTGCATGGGCACAATCACAATTTGAACAGAGAAAAATAATGAACAACATAGATTATCAACTGAGGCAAGGTAGGCAAGAAATTTAACACCAAATCTAGATTTAAATGGGATGGCAAGACTGGTGAGGAGCTGACAAGGGCAAACAATAACTTTGAATCCTTGTCAAACAGAAGAAAACATTGAACATGAACAAACTTATAGGCAGAGCATGGCAGGCATGAATTCTTACGTAAACACTCCATTTGTTCAGCTAGAAATGATCATGTAGTTAAATGGAACATAACAGATTACATATGAAACAAAAGGAAAACTAATGCTAACTTTCATACCACAGGAATCTCAGAAGTCAGAGCTGTGTAATTTCATTAAACTCTCTGTCAAAAACTGTACATTGAAAGCTCTGTTCTCCAGCACTCTCAGCACTCAGAAAACTCTCCCCCCTCTCTACTCACTAACTCTAACCTTTTACAAATTATGGCTTAAAATAAGCCAACATAGTCTCTTGGTTACCCTGGACTTTAGGAAACAAACCTATATTAATAATTACAAAAATAGAAATCAAATTGTTCGGATTGTCAAAGGTTAGAGTCAAATCCTTTTAAATCTGGATTTACTCTTGGTCGATGATATCCATGCTGAAAAGTGTCCATTTGTGCCCAAATGTTGCCCCAAAATCTGGAAGTGTTAGCATTATAGAGTGAAATTTGCTAGTGCCTCTTATTCATCAAAACTGAAAATCGCCAGCTACCTGTTGATGCCTCGAAATATTCGAGTGTTGAGTTTGAGTTGTCCTTACAATTGAAATTTCAATCCTTTGAACTACTAACAAAATTCTAGGGACACACAAATACATCAACAAACTAAAAATGATAAACTAAAAATAAAACTAGATTTAGGGAAAGTTGGAAGATTTCAATTTGTTGAAGCCGTTGATCTTTAATCTGATATATCTCTGCTGCTAGGTGTTCAATCGTCATCTTATAAGTTCAAATCTGGAAAGTATATTTTGAACTTATTTCATGCCTAGATATTCTCGATTTGATCTCCAAAAATACCCAAATTGCTCATAAGAATGCTGATTTATTGCCTTGTGTTCTTCGCCTACTAAGACTGTCATGTGCTTCTGCCTTCATTTCTCTAACTGACCATCGAGTGCTTTCAATGAAAAGAACAAACTCTCAACTAGACTCCTGATATAGCGTGAAAGCCATATCAATTTCTGCGCTTTGAAATCTCATTAAAGATCAATGCCAGCAAACTCTGTTTCAGCAAAAAATGCCTCCAATACGAATGCAACCACCAGGTTGACAAGAAGCAACACTGTTATTACATAAAAACTCAGAACTCAAATGGTTGCCAAATGTACTAATCAGAATTATTTTCAACATCTAACGTTGATTCAATGATAACTGTTTTCAAATTTAGCAAAAGCATGAAAATAACAATGTAATCAAAAGCCTTGCTCTTCACGGTGCTGAATGGTAAAAGTTTGGACATCTCTCAAACCACGAAGGCTCAACCTCTTTCTCAAACCTGAAGGAGATGGCATCACAAAGATCTGTAAATTCTAGCTTATTTATCTTGAAATCATGACTGTAGAGCCGCTTTGAAATCCTCAGCTGCCATACGTAACTTCCCTTTTCTCAAGATTTTCTTCAGCACTCTTAGACTTTTTCAAAATATTCTTAAGTTTGAAATACTCTTTCTTCAGCTCACTGTGCTCAGGATCTAAACACAACCCTTTTTTTATAGTGCCTCATGGCAACATCATAATCTGCAAGGTAGTAATAGGCTTTTCCACGTAAGAGTAATGCCTCAAGATTATTTTCGTTGGCTTTAAGAATAAGTCCAGTTTCTGAAATAGCTCCTGAATTGCCTCGCTGATCAAAACCTCCTATTATTTTCAAAGCAAAGTGCTGTAGTGCTTTGAGATCTATCGAAGACACACGATGATTATCCCCGCCCCAGTGGAACTACCTTTTGAGCAATCAATGGGATCAGAATTCCCATCCGAAAAACCATCCATCTTGGCAGAATCATTACCAGAACTGACAATAAAGGGTGACCAAACCTCTGAATTAATGACCAGTTGAGCTTCTATAACATCTGATGAAGACCCTGACATTTTAGCAACAGTAACTGGCGGAAAACGCTTTTCAAGGTCAAGCAACAACTGATAGCTCGTAATTGTTAACTCCAAGGATTTGTCCTCTCTAAGAATTTGGAAAACTGCCTCATACATTTTCCTTGTAGGAACTTGCGCCATTTCTGGGGTGATACAAATTGCTCGAATTGCAGCTATAAAGGATAATCTGATGTCATCTTGTTCCTTAACACTAATAACATCCAGAAGTGCCATGATATTTTCCTCAGGCAATTGTTGTGGTCTAGATCTGGTACCATTTAGATATCCCATTGCTTCTCGATTTCATCCAATCACTAAACTTTCCCCACAAAATTTACAACAAATATCAAGTTTCCTTGTAGCCACTTGTAAGATTGAAGCAGATTGTCGATTCTTCATTAACGCTATGATTTGCTGCCCACTGTTGGGTACAACTCCATCATACTCCACTTCAGTTCGTGTTAGAATTACAGGACTATGCAACACAAGCTTTTTATTTTCTCGACATCTTGTTGCAGACATTAGGATGCACTGACAATGATGTGGAATATAATGAACCAGAGATTTAAAGAAGATCTCATCTAAAACCAATGTAGCAAGTGACTCCTCAAGAGATGAAGATTGAAGAATATTGGTAGAAATACATATCCCAATACAAGCTGATGTTGCAACTACAATGTCTGGAAGCCCAACCATAGCAACCCTAAAATCTGGCAGAAGCAGAATGAACTCTTGCCTACTAACAAGCACAAAATCACCTCGGATCACATTCCTCTGATAAATGAACAACAGGGCATTCCTAGCGCTAACACAATCATTTAATTCAAGAGCTGTGACAATGAAGTTTGTTCGGGATTTCCAGTGAGACTTTCTCCAAATAGCTTTTTGCCTCTGATTGCTGATGATGTTTTGAATGGTGCTTGCGCAGGGATAGGAGCTTGAAGTCGTTGCTGCCTTTTGAAGAGCTGAAGATAAATTACATAATCTAAAACAACACATTAAATGATTTCTTCTTCAAAACCCTATTTTGAAGAAGAATCAATCTCTGACATGAGACAGAGTCTAACATCGGCTCCACTTGGGATGGCAGCTGCCGCTCCGTGGAGGTGCCAAGAACCGCAGAACTTTGGGAGATCTGACAGTGCCTCCTCCCATTGGGCAATGGAGTCATCATCAACACAACTCTTGACTTATTTTGAAACTGAAACTGAACTCAAACAATCTTCAAGCAAACTAAAACCAAATGCTGCTCTTATGGCTGCTTATTTATTTACAAAAACTACTCTACTTTGCTGTACAAACAATAGATCAGGTAATCCTAAAATGCCAAATTAGCCATTCAAGTAGACCTGAAAATTATGCCGCTTGAGAATGCTGCCACGAGGTCACAGATGCAGTTGTTGACAACCTTTCATGTAAATAATGACCCTGGTCACAGAAAAGACAGCCTGATTTGTCAATCAAACTGAAAAACATATCCATATATGCCGCAATAGGATCACGGAAGCCAGACTCTGTTGGCTGCCCCAACTCTGCAATGCATACTTCCAGCTGCACATTGTCAATGTAAACCTCTATAGGCAAGTCTATGACTTTTTGTTTTGATGGAGGAAGGATTTCCAAGAACTTTTTAGGGTCTTGGAAATCGTATGACTGAATCTGCTCGTCTAACCATTGAATCTCGTCTTCAATCCTTTCAACAATTAACTCATAGCCACTAGTTTTGAAGACCTTTAAAGATTTGAAGCATTGAAACAAGGCACTGAAAACATTTTCATCAAATTCAAGATTTGCTAACAAATTCTTATTTCTTCTACTACTTCACACAGGGTATACCCTACCATTGCATGAATGAATCAGCAAGCACTGGAATGTCTAGTTCGAATTGGAGTCGTCGGGTGAATAGTTCAGCCTGTATATGTATCTGAGTGCTGTCCACCATCAGCATCAGATCTGCACCTTGATTGCATGTACTGGGACAAGAAAATCAACAAGTCAAATTTTCTCCCCAGTATGGTCGCCAGAATGTTAGCGCTTGAAATTTCACCTCAGGTTGAGAAAGGCAAACCTCAAGGCAACATCAAACCATTTAGCCTCGTAGCTAGCCCTACGGGGCAGGAGAAGGCTCTCTCCGGCTCTCTCCGGTCTATCTTGTAAAATCTTCAATAGATGAGATGACCAATAGGGTAACACTAATTTTAGGCTAGTAAACTGATCAAAAGGGTTGATTTGGGGTTTTTAGGGTTTTTGGTGGAAAATTGAGGGGATGGCAATTT
>APFE031447706.1:0-19083 GCA_000404065.3 Pinus taeda | reverse complement strand
ACATTGCCACTTTTGTAATTGAGATGGCCACTTAGAATCTAAATGCTTTAAGAAGATGGAAGCCTTGGAAGCAGCAATGAAGAAGCATAACATCCATTTGGAGCACTCTTCAAATTCATCTTCAGGAATGTCACTTTCTTCATGTGGTTGTCAAGCATCTCGACCTGGCTATGCACTAAATGTATCTTCTTCCTCTCGTTCTCATGAGTGGCTCATTGATTGTGGAGCTTCTTATGACATGGCCAAAAAAAAAGCCATGTTTTGTTCTTTAAATGATTGTAACACCAAAAATATATATGTTGGTGATGATAGATCTCTTAGTGTTATAGGGACTAGAATTGCTCAGATAGACAATGGTCAATTTAATGATGTATTATGTGTTCCAACCTTATCTTGCCACCTTCTATCTATATATCAGATAACTCATTGAGGTGAAGGTAAAATTGTTGAATTTTCACCTCACGATGTTGTAATTAAGGACCTAAAGGATATTGGACATATTTTAACTACTGGTATTGCTGATGATTCTACAAGGTTGTATAAGTTTCACAACTTTGGGTCATCAAATCTTCCCTCGGTATTTGTTTCTCATAATGATGAAGTGAGAAAAATTTGGCATGAGCGATATGGTCACTTAAACTATCGCTCCCTTCAGAAAATATGGTGACAGGTCTTCCAATGGTATCTTGCAGAGATGGTGTTTGTTCCATATGTGTACTCGGAAAACATCATCGGGACAGTTTTGAAAAACATGCCTCTTGGCATGTCTCAGCCCCTTTACAGCTTGTGCACAGTGATTTGTGTGGTCCACTTCCTGTTGCTTCATTCTCTGGCTGCAAGTATTTCTTAACTTTCATTGATGATTTCTCCAGACGCACTTGGGTATACTTCTTAAAACTCAAGAGCGAAGTATTTAACACATTTTTGGCCTTCAAAGCCTTTGTTGAAAAAACAATCTGGACATCAAATTCTTAAGCTAAGAACTGATAATGGTGGAGAATATGTTAAAAACACATTCATCAACTTTTGCACCGAAAATGGAATTCAAATGCAACACACTGTTCCATACACTCCACAACAAAATGGTGTAGCTGAAAGGAAAAATCGCACCCTAAAGGAAATGGCTAACTGTATGCTGCAATCTAAAGGACTCAGTCTTAGTTTTTGGGCCGAAGCAATTAATTGTGCAAATTATATAATAAATCGCACTCCTACGAAGGTTCTAAAGAATATCACTCCAGAAGAAGCTTGGAGTTCCATTAAACCAGATGTAAGTCACTTTCGTATTTTTGGAAGTGAAGCATGGGCCCATATTCCAGATGGAAAGCATAAAGCTTTAGAACCTAAGAGTGAGAAATGTACTTTTGTTGGATATTCTGAAGATGTAAAAGGTTATAGACTTATTCCATTTAAGTCCAAAAATGTTATCATTAGAAGAGATGTAAAATTTGATGAAAATAAATCGGCCTGCGAGCCTAGTCCGGCGGATGTGCCACCTCTTCCTATCTCTTATACTTTAAAATATTTCTTCTTCAGATGATGAAATCGAGGATGACAATCCTCCCCCACCTTCTCAGGATCCTCCTTCAGCTCCTCAACTTCCAAAATGGGTCCGTGCTACTCGGGATGCAGCAGGTGATCTTACCGGTGATCCTACAGATCAACAACATACACGTTCTCAGTTCGATAGAGCCTCTTCTTTACTGGCTCAAGCTTCGGCGAATTATGATCCTGACACCTTTGCAGAAGCTTCAGGCCATCTAGATTGGAACAGCTATGAATGAATAATATCATTCATTATTGGAAAATGATACATGGGATCTTGTTCCTCTTCCAAAGGGACGAAAACTTGTTAGATGCAAATGGGTTTACAGAACCAAGCATGGACCAGATGGAAAAGTTGAAAAAAATAAAGCTTGTCTTGTTGCTAAGGGTTTTTCACAAGTTGAAGGCATTGACTATACTGAAACCTTCTCCCCTGTTGTCAAAATGAACTCTATCTTCCTTATTCTTTCCCCTTGCTGCCTCTTTCAAATGGGAAGTCCATTAGATGGATGTTAAATCCGCCTTCTTGCATGGGGACTTGCATGAAGAAATCTATATGGAACAACCTATTAGTTTTATAAAAACAGACTCCAGTCTTGTATGTCGGCTTAAGAAATCCCTTTATGGTTTCAAGCAAGCTCCTCAAGCTTGGTATGCCAAAATGGATAGCTTTCTTTTAGAATCTGACTTTTCTAGGTGTCATTCTGACAATACTGTCTACACCAAGAAAGTAGGAAAGTCTCTTATCATTCTTGTTCTTTATGTTGATGATCTTATCCTCACTGGTAGTGATCCCAACCTTATCAACCATGTGAAGTCCAGCCTTAAAAAGAAGTTTGAAATGACAGACTTAGGACACTTACATTATTTTCTCGGTCTTCAAGTCTTGCAATCCAATGAAGGTATTTTCCTCTCCCAATCTAAGTATGCCTGTGATATTCTACGCTTTTTTCACATGGAAGATTGTAAGCCAGCTCCTTCTCCCTTTTAGTCTGGAGTCAAACTTTCAGTCACTTGTACTTCCCCTGAAGTTGATGCTTTATACCGTCAACTTGTCGGAAAAATTTTGTATTTAACCCATACTCGTCCCGATCTTTCCTTTGTTGTTGGCCTTGTTGCTTGGTTTATGAAAACCCCACGTGAAAGTCATTGGAAAGCAGCTAAACGAATACTTTGTTATGTTCGAGGTACAGTTCAGTTTGACATTCATTACAATGCTGAAGCATCTCCTCTATTGGTTGGTTTCACTGATTCCGATTGGGCTGGTGACCCTGATGATCGGAAGTCTACTGCTGGTTATGTGTTCACTCTTAGTTCAGGACCTATTACATGGGCTTCCAAGAAACAGGCTGCCATTTCTCTTTCTTCAGCAGAAGCAGAGTATCTTGGTGCCGTAGAGGCTAGTAAGGAAGCCTTGTGGCTTCGGCAGATCCTATCAGAGTTTGGTTTTCAGCAGCAGCATCCGACTACACTTTGGTGTGATAATCAAAGTGCCATTCAGCTTTGCAAAGATCCTGTTCAGCATCAGCGCAACAAACACATTGAACTACACATGCACTTCATCAGAAAGCTCATTCATGACCATGTTCTTGAAGTGCAATATTGTTCAACAGATGATCAAGTTGCAAACATCTTCACAAAGGCTCTCACAGAAGCGAAGTTCACTAAACTTCGATTTATGGTTGGAGTTCAGGAAGTTGTCACTAAGGGGGGATAGGCTCTAGTGCCTCCTTCCTTCTCCTATTGTGTCATATTTGTAAATCCTTCAATCCTATCCCAAGTTGTTCTTAGGGGGGATGTTAGGATATTCCGACACATAGGAAATAGTTAAGTATAACTTGGTCAGTGTAGAGTTAGGTAAAGTGTGTTTCTTTACTATGTACTTTTGTAACTTACAATCCGACGGTCACGATATGTTCTAGCTATGAAGTGATCCGACGGTTCATTCTCTCCTCGGTATTATTGACACTTGATCCGTGGCATAACACTCGATTGGTCCATGATCTCTATTTAAAGAGCATGGAGGGTCATTTGTAGGGTGACTGTTCATGAGAGAAGCTTATGTAAGTTTTCTTTCTTTTATTAATAAAATGCGTGAAGTTGCCGCGTTGGCTCAGGCTGTGGACTGTTTCCCTCTTTGAGGGTTTTAATCACGTCAAGAACATTGATGTATTGATTTGTGGTCTGTTTGTGAGCGGTGTCCTTTGGTGTTCTATTTGAGAAACTCACCCTTTAAATTCCTACACATCCAAGGTAGCAGTCAAACCTTGAATAGAAACCTCTCTGTGATGCGGATCTAGGTCTTCCTTTTGTTGCATTTGAGGGTCTCTTGTAACAGTGAGTAGGCCTCTCCTTTGGATAGCGGATCGAGGACCCTTTGGACAACGTATAAGAGCTAACTCTATGATTGTGGTTAGGGCTTGCACTGACAGTAGTTAGGGCACATAAAAACCCTCCTTAAATTGCGGCCTAGTCTCTTCAAAGATTGCGGATAGAAGATTGAGTCTAGGGCCAGGATAGCAGCCAGATTTCAGTGGCTAAGACACTTCCTTTCTGCAGCTAGGGTAAGGATAGTTCCTCCATGACAACGTTAAGGTGACAACGTTAGGATCTCTCCATGACAACGATAGGATCTAGCATGCGTTATTGACTATGCCACTATCTCAATTAGAATAGCAGTTAGGGCATCCCTCATTTAGGACAGCGTTTGGGCTACTACTTAACTGTAAGTAGGGCTTCCTCATCTCAGTGTTTAGGGCTACTTCAACCAGCGCATAAGTCCTTGTTTTACTGCATTCTAGTCCCTTGTTTGACTGCGTCCTAGTCCCTTTCAGAATTGCGGTTTAGGGCATGGCAGATCTCTTCTTAGGACAATGTATCCTCTTGGGGACTTCCCCTTCCACTAAAACCCAAAACAGTGGAGAGGAAGAGATCACAAGACGAGAGTCTAAAATGACTTGCAAGGCACCTCTATTTATACTAAAACGTGGGGGACAAGTGGGGGTAATTTGGTTGCTGGCTGACCTTGACGAATTGTCCCATAACACAAATAAATTCATATCTCCATGAATACATGTCGGAATCGGATGATCTTTAGATCAATCCTACAATTCTCGATGAGAGGAATCCAAGAAAAATATCAGCTGCCATAAATAAGTAGACCCACATGGAGTTTAACCCTAGTTGCCAATTTTAACAACTATGGCACGCTTTCTAGCTGATCATGAATGTATACCTGTTCTTTGAATGGAACCTAAGGAATCCATCTTGGCAGACTTCGTTTCTTCTATGCCTTTTGCCCCTAGATCACTTGCTCAGCGTCTTGACTGCAACAAGGACTTGCTAAGCCATCAATGACAACACATGTTCAACACAGTTCTCTGAAACCAGCCAAGGATCTTAGTTGGAAGTTCAAAAATTCAGGGATGACCCTTAGAATTTTAGGGATTATGTATCGGATGTTTTATAGATTTTGGGATTGGAGTCTTTAGCCCCAACCCCTGGTCATATGATCCAACAAGGGGGTTGTAACCAAGAGCTAATTGGAAGGTGCTTAACTCCTAAAGCAAAGTATTAGACTGTCATGATATTGGGAGTTGCGGGTACGGAATACATCTAATAAGCCTTTACTGCAAACCTTGATACTGACTGATCTTGATATATATTTCAATTAATAATGATCAGTCTGTCAATCAATGATCCATTCTCGGGTATCAGCTAATGACCTTATGTTATCAACTTTCAAAGAAGCAAGGCCCTCACTATTTGTTAGAATTCCATGCACCCCAGATCTGGTCTATGTTTTGGCAGTTTCACGAAACAGAAAAGATAAACACACTGAAATGCCTAACTTAAAAAAAACTTTCACAGCAGAAAATGCACCAGCAATTAGATCAATGTACAACACACATGGTTTAGCACCCAAAACTGGTTTTTATATAAATCCTTTAACAAGAAACACTAGGGCTCTCGTACAAAGGATAATGGCCCATTACAATCCCTGGAAAATGCTCAAATACGATGTCAAACCCTTTGACCAAATCTCGTGGGCTGAGGCCAAGTCCCTTAGGCTCTCATCCGCCCAATTATTGCTCTCCAGTGGCTGTCCTTTGCCACTAAGACTTGCAACCACCTACTGTAGCACACAGGGCACTCTTTGCCCTCCTTAAACTGTCCAGCCAACTCCCTTTAGGTTCACAATCAGCTCAACAGCAAGCTCTTTTTTCCACCTGACACTGGGCAACCTTAGCACTGTAATTTACCACCAAACTTGGGTTTGCCCTCTTGGCAGCCCTAGACAATCCCATGACTTGCCACAAACCACTCTGTACAAGCCTCCAACAAGCCGCTGTCTTCCTTTACCATACTCTTGTAGCTGCAGTCTGCCAATACAAGTGAGACCAACCTACTTCCCAAGCACAAACCTCCCTCAAAATACCACCATGGGTACCCTACAGGGTGCGGCCTATACCAGGCCATAGTCTGACCCTTCCCCAGGGTTCAGACCTCCCTCAAACTGACTTGGATGCCCTTCCTAGGCCTTGGCCTACCCTCCTTTGTGCTTCAGATCACCTATACACTCTAGAGAGTCCTTTTGACTTGTTTCCTTGCACAAGCCCCTCTCCTTTGTGGCCTGTGTCTTTCCTGCAACCAATCAACCCTCCTTTGCTGTAGGTTGTCTCACAACCAAAACCCTTTTAACTTTACCTGCAACCAGCCCAAAACAAAAGACAAACCTTGGCCCTAATTCACCATAGAAGAAGATGCGCTCCAAAACCCTTTGTTGTCCTAGTTGCAGGTCTGCGATGTCCTTGATCATTTTCAGACCTCAATCAAGAAAAATCCATCACTTCCTTTTCATGTGAGTTGCTCCTTGTGCCTTTCCATTGATCTTTTATTTACATTTGACCATTGGTCCCTTTGGAAACCCCCTTATTCTTCATTTCTTGTGTTTTGGTTTTACTTGTGATAAAAATCTTAACTGACATAATATAACAATTGAAAGAAATAAAGATTCACCCTCCCTCTCAGTATTTCCAATAGTCTTCAGTGGCATGTTATGGCGACAACTACAACAGAAATCTTGTATGTCCAACACAAGAAAAGCCAAATACAATGTCCCAACAAATCCTCCAAAACCCTTTGTTGTCCTAGTTGCAGGTCTGCGATTTCCTCGATCATTTTCAGACCTCAATCAAGAAAAATCCATCACTTCTTTTTCATGTGAATTGCTCCTTATGCCTCTCCATTGAACTTTTATTTATATTTGACCATTGGTCCCTTTGGAAGCCCACTTTATCCTTCAAGAAACCTATAACATCAAACTCAACATTAAGTTAGAATATTAAATGCTCTCCTTGTGTACAAAGCCCACTCACTTGGGTACAAAGCCCACTACTTGGGTGCAAAGCTCACACACTCATAAAATCACACTTTATGAGTGTTTCCTCTCACAAGCCGAGCATCTGTTGATTTCCTTAAGAAAATTTGATTTTCTAAACTGATAATTACTTTACAATGATTTCTTATTCAAGTTGTCTTATGTCTCATACATCATTAAACAATTATACATAAAATATCAACAGAAATGCTATAATGATAGTAGGATCACAAAGAGACAACCAAGCACAAAAGAGACACAAGTTTTCACTTGGGAAACCCAACCTCAAGGGAAAACCCAACAATATTTTTTAGGAAAAATTGTTCAATTCAACATAAGTACAATTTGAGTTTCATAAATCAAGCTTGGAGCTCCTAAGGCTAAACCACCCTTAACCAGTCCTACTAAACAGGCTAATACATGCTCAGAAAAATAACCTTTCTAATAACAACCTTATTTCACCCTTTGCTAGTCTCTCCAAAATCTTGAGGCACCTCGGGATCTTTGTTCATAGGAGTCTGTGTTGAGAAATCTAGGGCATTCAATGTTAACAATTTCTTTGCTTGATAAGTGCTTGTGATATGTTTTTCCGTCTTAACTTATGATCTTTCTTTGTTATCTTCTTAGTGTGTTCTTTTCATCAAGACAATTATCAATAAATAAAGACACGTGACAAAGTATATAGGCTTCTCCATCCAGGGCCAAAACCTCTCACCTCTTGAGAGGAAAACCCGATAAAATTCTTCTTCTATATCTTCAATTGATAAGTACCAAGACCATCACTCGGACCCTTGACTACAGTGGCCTTCCAAGAACCTTGTCACCCACCTTGATGTTTTGCCTCTTCCTTCTTTTTCCTTTCCTCCTAGAGAAACTCGGTCTCTATCTCTTATACTGCACCTTCACAACTTCCCTAGATAATCTCGATCTCTAGGTCTTTTAGAGATAACCCTGATCTCTACTTTGATCACTTAGTAGAGTCTCTCTCTTACTGCCCTAGAAGAATTTCACTGCCTTAACTTTTCACTACCCAGACTTCGCACTTCCCAGAAGAATCTTCGCTATACCTAGAAGATGATGTCCAAAAGAATCTTCGCACTTCTCTTTTGCTACTCCTTCTTCGCTCTCCTTTTAGCCCTCTTCTTGGTGACTTTCTTTTACTTCGTTTTCACACTTATCTAGTGAATGCTTGTCCGAGTTGTGTCTCCAAATGTGGATGAGTAGGGCTATATATACCCTTCTTCACTGCCCTTTAGGCCGACTTGACAATTGGAGTTTAGGCCAACTTCATCTTGCAGTTTCTTCATAGTTTGTAGGCCGACTTGAAGGGGTTTGGTGACGAGTTCTTGGAGGATACTTTACATAGACAATATTGACCTATTACAAAGTGTAACATGACTTCATTTACATGACAATGCCTCTTTTATGTCTAGATGAATAAACCCTAAAGACTCTTAATGGGAATCTTGACTCAAAAACAAAATCCCTTGCTCATGAAACCCATGAAGCAAGTCAACATAATAATTACATTTTTCTTATTTACATCTCTTTACATAAAATCATAATCACATGTCATTATGAAGACCGAACCTAGTTACACTTTTCAACAGTTTGGGGCCTCTTGGCCTCTTCTAGGCTTACGGCCTGGCACAGAACAAGCTGCAACCTACTCAAAAGTATTGTCTAGAACATAGAGCATTTCGATCCTTCCTTTTACATTGATCTGAGGCCTTTTGGCCATAATCTACGGCTTTGACCCTCTTCCTTAATCAAGTAGAATCTCAACCTACTACTCAATCAACAAATAGAATACTTGGGCAACCTTTTCCACTTGTCTAGAACCTCATATAGATATCACAACCTCCTCTTTGTCCTTCTTAAAACATATGCTCTCCTCCTCGACCTCTATTGAAGGTTTGCGACTCCCTTCATGGCTAGATGTTCTTTCACAAGACGAGTTGTTAGGTATGATGGAAATGAGAAGGGACAATGCCCTTTTATAGTGCCGACTTGAAGAATAAATTCAAATTTTAAATTTAAATTTCCCTTTTTTAATTTCTTTCAAGGGGCAACTTGAATACCGATCGCAACCACCAAAAATCAACAACACGAAGGGCATGTGAGAGTAACTCCCGATGCTACCCAAGTTCAACACTATCATCTTTTGAGTATAGCAGTTACGACAATTGATGGTTAGACAAGCAGATTATTGAGTTGATGGGTGTCAATTGTTGGGGTTACATTGACCAACCCCTAATTGCAAACCTCTAATATTAATAGATCCCAACAAGTCGATTGGTTAACAAAAATATTCCCATCTAATTGATGTCTATTGATTGGATCAAGTAGTTGAGAGCAGAGTGTTTGTGCTTTGCTAGTGGGCTGGTGGTCCGATGGTACGATGATTCGGTGGACAGAGTGTCAGTGAATGGAAAGGTTGATTCGTCAATTGATAGTCTGTTATTGATGTCAAGGTCGGGTATTGGTAGGTTGGGACACGAACCTTTGGAGTTTCATCCCGAGACCGATATAACTCGATAAGGTTTAGATGTGGCATGTTGACATAGCTAGATGATATGTTGTGATGGTGTGGCATGTTGTTGTGGCTAGATGATGTGTCATGGTGACATGGCACATAGATAGGTCTTTGATGACATGGTAAGATTATGTGTGCAATGACGCTGAGGTGGTGGCCAAGTGGCAATTGAGGTAGAGGTGAAGTGGACTTCGCGATATCAAGATATTGGATTATCGAACATTAGAGCATCGAGTGGTCGAATATCGGGCTTCGGGTGTTGGGTAATGATTCGAGTAACCCCCATTGCAAACCCCTAATATCGACGGATCTTGATATGTGTGGTGATTGATAGGGACTATTCTCGTTGATTGATGTTTGTCTATTAGGTCGGGTGAGCATCATGAGCGAGGCCTTATCATTGTCTAGTGGCCTAGTGACCTAATGGGCTGAAACGTTAGTGGAAGGGTAAAAAAAGGTGGAGTGATGACTTTAGATAGTCCTTTATTAGTTCATACTGAGATTGAACAAGAAGGAAAGCAAACAGATTAACTTGATGGTATATTGGCCTAGTTGCTGTGTGGTTGATATGACAACTAATGGATTGGGTAGGCCATCGTGGCAGTTTATAGGGCATGTACGGTGGTGACACATGGGAAAAAGGACTTCCATGTGTCTACCAAGTGGCATGGTAGGATGATGATGTGGCACTTGAAAGGCAGTGTTTTGGTGGGCGTAATTTTGTGCTTAGAGCTCAGAATGAGATGAAATTTATACTGTTGGAAAGTTCTTGACGAATAGAAGATGATAATGGCCTTGTAAATGAGTTTTAAGGTGATCGATTGAAGAGGAATTTGGACAACCCCACTTCCTTGAGGTGACTTACAAGGTTGGGTTTGGATATCTTGTAAGTTTGTGACCTTAATCAAGCATTAAGGGGCTGGCTATGTTACATGAATGTCATTTCCTCCTCCACTAAAGTTTAAACTTGGTATGTTATCACCTTGAGGAACTTGCAATTTTAGCCCTAGCTATATTTCCGAGTATTTTCGCTGCAATATTAGACACTGACTCCTCAAGAACATTGGAAGCTTTACCTTTGTCTTCTTTCGTGGGTTGTTCCTCTTCTTTATTTGGACAAGAAGAGAGTGGTTTGGTCACATTTTCATCCTCTTGAGCGATCCCTATTCTGAGTTCTCCAATGATCTCTTCGTTTGGGGTATTTTTCTTAGGGCATGCCATATGAAGGTGCCCATAAAGGTGGAAAACATTACATTTAAAGGGGATCTTACTGTTGCCCAACTCCTCCATGTAGGACAAACCTCCTATCTAAATATCGATTCCTTCTGGTAACCCATCCCCTAAGTTCACCTCCACACAAATTCTGATCACCACGGTGCTGCCTGTATTTCTTGTCCTTTTTTATCGATGTCTAGAAGTTTTCCCAATTTGTTCTTCATTAGAGTTAGGGCTCTTTCAAAGCATAGCTTTAGGGGCAAAGAAGGTAACTTAATCCACTTCTCTGCTTCAAAACCCCAAAGAGGGGAGTTTATTCCTTGAGGGATAAGATGGAGCTATCCTAGTAGTGCATACCTTCTTGTATAGTCTCTCTGTCCTTCCTTGACTTGAAGATACACATTATCCAACCCTTGGCTAGAATGTGAAAAATTGGTGCATAACCCAATTGTTGTTTCCAAACTCTGTGAATCCATTAACCCATAGTTTTATTAGAGATCATCCTCCCATGAAATTTCTCATCAATGTCATCTCCTTATAGACAAAAACTTGCTCCTCCACCATATCAATTCCCATAACCAACTTCATCTTCTCCTTAAGCTATACACACTTCACCTTTTTCTGCCATCATTGCTATAGATCCTCATTGTGCTTGCTTACTCCAGCTCTTCTCTCTGCACCTTAATGCCCTTGACTTCCTTTAGAATCCTTCTCAAGAGATAAAGCTACCCCTTCTGTTTTCTGCATGGGTGATGATCATGAAAGTGCTTCTACCTTCCAATTCCATGTTGGATAATGCTACCTCTCTAATGTTCACCTCCTTTGATGAGACTTGGAGATGATCATTGCTGCATCAAGGAAGGGCACTCTCCTCTAGGATTATCATTGCTTCTGACAACACTAAGAGAGCCTTCAATCCTTAATTTGGATCCCACTCGACCGCCCTAGTGTTGCAGGAAACGTCCCCCCCCCGATCTAAACTCCGAAACACAATCCGTACGGATGCGTGGGGGAAGCGTCGTTCGAAACACGCTTCGGAAAAATCGAAACGCGTTTCGGACTGATAAACACACTTCTGGAAATTCCGGAAGCGTGTGCCCGAAATGCGTTTCGTACGGCGCTTCGGCTGTACAAAGCGCCACGCTTCAGAGGACGAAGCATACGATTCCATACACGCTTCCTCTATTTCCACCGCGCGGCGAAAAAAACGACGTTTTATTTTTTATTTTTTATTTTTGTGTATGTTGACTTGTTGGGGATGGGTCCACCTTGGGTTAGGGTGAGGAATGAAGGGATTAAAGCCCCCATTCATCTTTCATTTTCTCACTTTGAGTTTATGAGAGTTGGAGAAGGGAAGAGAGGAGAAGAGAGGAGAAGAGAGGAGAGCTTGGAGGAGTGAAGGAGGACGAGCTAGGAGAAGGAGGACGAGCTTGGAGGACTTCATCTACAAGAGCTAAAGAGGTAAGTGCAAACCCCAAACTCCCTTATTTTTTTGACATTTTTTTTGTATTTTTCTCCTCCCTCTCCTACTCTTTCCCATTGTTTCTACTTGCTCATTTACTTGCAGGTTGTCCACCACCTATATGCATATTCCAAGATGGTGTTCTTTTGGCTTCTATGTATCATTCCACGTTTGGTTTTAATGGTGGCAAGGGGGAGTAGGAATAGAAGGGAAGAAGCACAAGAGGACAGTGGTCCCAATATGAGTGACCCAATGTATGATGAGGAGGAAAGGTTTGAAGAGGAAGGAGATGAAGTTGAACCTGAAGGGGAAACTGAAACACTAGAGGGGAAAGCTGCGTTAACACCCTTGTGGAACTATGTGACCAAATTTGAAGGGGGAAAGGGTGGTGGAAACTACAAATTTTTGTGCCCTCATGGTTGTCACAGAGGAAAATCGTTTAGTGGTTCATATACCCGTGTGAGGAGGCATCTTTGTGGGGTGATGGACAGTGATGATAAAAAGAGTGCTGTGGGGATACAAATCTGCCCAAACATTTCATCTGAACAAAGAAGAAAATACATCCAAATAGAGGAGGCTGCACAACAAGAAAGCAAGAAACAAAAAACTCATTCTGAATCAAGTGTAACCTCTAGATTTGGTAGCTCATCTCCTTATGGTACTTCTGGAAGCTTTGGAGGTAAAAGAACAATAGGGTATTTCCTTGATGTTGTTGGGAGGGATGATGTGGATGGAAAGATAGTCCGATTTCTTTGTGCTTGCGGTGTACCATTCAATGTGCTTTGCTCTCCCTATTGGCATGAAATGTTAAAGGTCATCAATGAAGCCCCAAAAGGATACAAGTCCCCCAACTATGAGAAAGCTAGAACAATGTTATTAGAAAGAGAAAAAGCAAAGGTTCAAAGAGCTTTGACATGTTTTACAAATGAGTGGGTAGATTGTGGGGTATCCATTGTATCAGATGGGTGGACAAATATTAGAAACCAACATTTGACAAATGTTCTTGGTGTTTCTGCTAGTGGTGCAGTGTTTATTACATGTCATGACTTCTCCTCCATCAGTGCATCTTCTCAAAACATTGCAGATCTCCTATTGCAATCAATCAAAGATGTTGGTCCGAATAATGTGGTTCAAGTGATCACAGATAATGCAGCAAATTGTAAGGCAACAGGAAAAATTATTGAGTGTACTCATCCACATATCTTTTGGTCTGGGTGCCTAGTTCACACATTGAACCTTTTGATGCATGATATTGTGAAGCATAAAGAATGTGGGTGGATTAATGAGCTTTACAGGAGAGGAAAGCAACTCATTAAATTCATCACAGGGCATACAAGGGTAAACTACTTCTATGGCACTTACTCCAAGTTGCAGTTGCTTAAACTTGCAAAGATAAGATTTGCCAGTTATTACCTCACCTTTAGGCGGCTAGTGAAGGTGAGACAAGTTTTAACTAATATGGTGTGTGTTGAAATATGGGATGAAATTAACACTGATAGAGATGGTGCTAACGCAGCGAGGGACACTATTCTTGACATGTACTTTTTGTCACAGGTTAAATAGGTTTTGCAATTCACCAAACCAATTTATTACATGATCAAGTTTGGAGATTTAGATTGACCAATAATTGGGGAGGTGTATGAGCAAATGGATAGCATGTTGGGGCAGATTAAAGACATTGTTGAGCCTAGAGATATCACCTTGTACAATTATATTCGTGCAGAGGTGGAAAACTGATGGGAAATGCTAAAAGTTCCATTGCATGCATTAGCATATGTTTTAACACCCAAATACTATCATCCATCATGGCTTTCAACACTAGCACCAGGGGGGGGAAGCAGGGGAAAACCACACCAAGATCAAGAGGTTCACAAAAAATATATGATTGCATTGAGTAAATTAGTCCCTGACGAGGAGGAGGCTGCCATGGTACGGAGACAGTTGAGCAACTATACACGCTTAACACTGGTCCATTTGGGAGCATGCATGCAATTAGAGATCGAGAGACTTTTTCTTCTCTTGAGTGGTGGAACATGCATGGAGGGGCTACTCCACTTCTACCGACTTTGGCATTGTGGGTGCTATCATAGGTGGTAAACACTTCTTCTGCAGAGAGGTGTTGGAGCTCTTATTCTTTCATCCACAGTGTTAAAAGGAACAGGTTGAGTTTAGACCGGGGAGAGAGCTTGGTTTATGTTCATTACAACTTGCGATTGTTGTCCCATTACTGTGATGATGCAAAGACTAACAAAGACATTAAGATTTGGGACAAGAATCCAGAAGAGCCCAATTTGGAGGATGGAGTGTTGCGATTAGAGCAATTAGAGGATGCTCTTATCTATGTATGTCCATTGTGGTATGAATTTTCCTTATAAAGCATTTCTCTAATTCATGTTTTTAATTTTTTTTGTTAACAAGTGTTTTTTTTTTTTGTATGAATTTTTTGAGCGATTCCAGGATGATGATGATCGTGTTGAGATGCCACCCCCATTTGGTCCCTTGGTTCCTAGGTTCCATGGTTCAACACCAACAACAGGGAGTTCATCTTCATTAGTTTCAGTGCCACAACTTCCACAGGCAACATCTTCTTCATTGCCACCACATGGAGGCCCGCCGCCATGTTCTCTTCATGGTGGAAGGAGAGATTAGTAGATATATTCACAATTTACTACTTTTGTCATAGATTAATCATTAGACTTGTAGGCTTGTGAATTTGAACCTTTTTTGTCTTGGTGGTGACCAAGTGACATATTTTGTAAACATTATTATTTGAATTTTGGACATGACAAATGTTGACAATTGCTCACTTGCTAGATAAATCATAATATGCTCTATGTTTTATGCTTTATAATATGCTTAAATGTTTTATGTTTTATAATATGCTTAAAAATTTGATGTATGTTTGTAATAGCTAGAATATAGATGATTGTTGTACATACTAGTAACTACAATGGAATCATGGATGCCATATCTATCTTGATTTATGCAAAAGTATGCATGTTTTCATGTCTTCTACAACTAATTTGGTATTTGGGATGTTTGTTTTGAGTATAAATGCAAAAAAATATAGAATATATATATATATAGTAGACGTTTCACTTCCTTGATTTTTGGAAAATGACGCTTCCGTGTCCCCGCTTCCAAAAAACATCCCCATTTTGTCCCCGCTTAGTGCCACATTGGTGCTAACCCTCTTGCTGGTTCAAATGATGACACAGGCCTTCTGCATCACTTCTCTGTTGTTTCCATTGTGGAACAACGCTGTCTCTCGGGACAGCTGCTACTGCTGCAAATTCTCCAAACTACTGCTGGTGCCTTCAGTTTTCCTGTGATTTGCAATGCTCTGATACCATGTTGAAATTTCTAAGTATGACATGTTAGAAATCCCTACTGCATTATCTGGTTTATTTTCTCCTACTTGTTCTTTTCATTAACAAGTTATTTATAAATATAAATACTGAAAATAAACACAAATGCAGCCTTAACTCATATATAGATCAACAACTGAAATCACCGAGACAAACAGAGAAGGGACACTGTTATTTTTGGACAATTGTCCCCAGAAAAAACCAATGCAGGAAAACCAGTGCAACAGATATGAGGGTTTTATTATTATGCAATTTTTGAATACATGTAGGGTGCTAGAAATGGCTCACCCAACAGAGAATGTCCTCGGCAGTAGTACCTCTCCTCGGAGACAGATATTCCGACTTATCAAACACCGGATGAACGATCCCACAACAACAATGGCAACTCCTTAGCTGGACAATGAAAGCTGCCCCAAGCTTCTCTGTTGCTCTACATCACTCTGTAGGGACTGTGTCACCCTTCCCGGCTCACCAACACTCAGTCTGCCCCACGAAAATCTTTCCAACACTGCCTCTTGGCCCTGCATCAGCTCCGCTAGCCTCTATGCAATTACTGAAGCCTCTCTGTTAGCTCTCAGACCCTCTGTGTCACCAACGCTGGCCTCTTCATCCTTTGTGTAGCTCCCAACTACCTCTGCGTAGCTCCTAGCTCCTTCTACGTCAGCCTCCCCAAGCTCTGCACTGTCTTTTTGGTACTATCTCTGCCTCTCTTCTATGTATTCTCGGCCTCGTGTTGAACTGCCCCTTGCTGCAACAAATCACTAGCTTGATTCTCTTAGCAAAACCCGCTCTAGAAAATTGAACTCATTGATCAATATGGTGTATCTTCAACTGACCCTCAAGCCTCCTCTTATACTTTTCCTGTTGAGTCTTCAACGGCCAAGATTAAGTCCCTAATCACTGGCTAAGATTTAGATTTGGCTTGATCCATGTCATTTAGAATATTCTCACCCAGTTTTATATTAGTACCCATTAATATTTTAATTTTCCTAAGTTTAGACTTAGGAACCCCATTAAAAATATTAATTATTTTAATATCTCTCCAATCGGGTGGAATTTCCCCAAACCATTTCTGGGTCTTGGAAATCTTATGTGCCTTAGCCTCTCCACCAATTTTCATGTCTAGAGCACATCCGATGCTACCACAAATCAACATTTCCCTAAAAAATACACTTTCCCTTGTCTGAATTGAGCGCTTCAATAGTTAAAATTAGTCCTCTCGAAAAGAGGAATCTCGTCCCATGGTTGGAATTTGTCACTAAGCTGCTAAATTCACATCTAGTTGAGAATTTCATATGTTACTCATTATATAACATGTAATGAATGTTAATGGTGGAGGAATTCTTATAACTCTCCATGAAATTCCATTTTCCTTAAAACTAGGTAATTCCAGGAAATCGATACCTAGGGCATCAATTTTTAGCCTCCTTAGAGACAAATTTATCCTATCTAACACATCCTTGACTCCATATGTCCAAAGGACAAGGCACTTGCCCAAGTCTTTGGTGATCATTCTCACATTTCATCCATAAATTCTTCTCTTGAAATTTTGACCCTTTTAAGGATAGGACGACAAACCAGGGCTTAGAGCGAAATTTTATGGAACAGATTTTGTGGAGACTTGAGAGCCTAAACTTCAAGGGGAGGGTCTTGGCTACGTGACCTACAAATTTGTTGGGCATCCGCTTAAATTTCCTCCATAAAATCTCCTCCCCTAGGTGTTACCCTACGAGGGAAACCCTAGCTTCTTCCTCCTCAACTTGGGGGCTTCCTTGAAGATAGTATGAGCTTAGTACTGTGAAAATTCTATCACTGCAGCAACTGATTTACTTTTCCTACCTATTTCATCATAAGTTATTTATGAAATTACTTCAACAAACATTAAAATAAATATTGCTGCAGATATCACTTCGTAATACAGAAACAAAAAAATATGCACACATTGACAGTGATTTTGGACTAATGTCCCCAGAAAAACCGAATGTGGGAATCCCAGTACAGCAAGGGAGGATTTTATTATTCAACAATTTTCTTGTACAACAGGGTGCCAAACTGGCTTACCCACAGATAAACAAACTTCCAGCACTTTCCTAAACCC
The DNA here is from genome assembly GCA_000404065.3 of Pinus taeda. Taxonomy (NCBI): domain Eukaryota; kingdom Viridiplantae; phylum Streptophyta; class Pinopsida; order Pinales; family Pinaceae; genus Pinus; species Pinus taeda. The sequence goes on along the minus strand of APFE031447706.1, from coordinate 1,479 downwards.
AGCATAGTCCCTACTAACCTCTGCTACAGCTTGAAACCCTCTGCGTCAGCCTAAAACCCTCTGTGTCAGCCTACTGAGGCTCTGCGTAGCCTCTCTGGGCTTCTACGTCACTCCTACAACGTCTGCGTGGATGACACAGGCCCTTCTGGCTTTGCGCAGTCTCTGCTGCCTCTGCCTGGCTTGCTCTGGCTCTGTGTCTACCTCTTCTGCACTGATCTCTAGTCCCTCTGTTCCATACTTTCTACCTCCTGATTGCTCTCCAGACCACTGGTTCAATTTCTCAGCAAACTTCGCTCCAGAAATTGAACTGACTGGTCTCCCTCAATATTTTCTCCAAGTGCCCCTCAAGCCTCCTCTTATACTTTTTTTGTTGACATCTCAATGGTCGAGATTAAGTCCCTAATCAATGGCTAAGATTAGATCTGGCTTGATCCATGTCTTTTTGGACCATTCTAACACAGATTCATATGAATACACATTAATATTTTATTTTCCTTAAGTTTAGACTTAGGGACTCCATTAAAAATATTAATTATTTTAATATCTCCTGATCTGTTTAGAATTTACCCAAACCCTTTCTGGGTATTGGAGATCTCATGTGCCCCAACCTCTTCACCAAATTTTGTGGCTAGAGCATGTGTTTTCGCATAGAGTGTCTAAGCACTGCGACAATGCTTAGACCGGGGGCTGTCACCTTGATCCCCGATCTCTCCGTTTAAGCCATCTCTCTATGGCAGGCTAAGGGAGGTAGACCCTATGGGATAAAGGGAGACTAACTGAGAATCAACTGGCTTGGGAGACATAGCAGGGGGAAACAAGCACTTGATCGATTTTAGAGTTTGATTAGATCATTAAATGCTTAAGACCAATGCCTTATGGAGTCAATGATCCAAGGTAATCAATTAGTTGCTGCTGCTTATGAAATAATTGACGATTGCTTGAAAAAAATGCAAAATAGCTAAGATGTAAAGAACATTAAATAATCCAAGCAATGATTAATTTCACCAGATGCGAGATATTCAATATTTTAGCAAATGAATTTCAAAAGATTTAAATATTTGAAGCAATCACGAAATTTAAAATGCTCACTAATTTCATAAAACGATTCACCACTTTCATATAGCTAATCTTAAGATAAAATTTAAGCACGTTTGACTATATAAAAGTGACAAACATTAATCCCACATTTAAAATCTTTAGCCTTAGTGGAAAAATTGCAAATGTGACAAATCCTTGAGTGAATATGCCAAGACTAAATGTGACAAAATATTTCTAATTTTTTTTTTTTTGGTTTTTGTATTAAATGATTAAAATCAAAATCATAAAATAAAAACTAAATTCCTAAAATCCTTTTCACGACTTTTTAATTTTTAATTTTTTTGATTTATATAGAAAATCTAAACAAAAATAAATCAAAACCCTGAGATTGCCCTTTTTTTAGGATTTTTATATTTTTTGATGATTTTTATAATATACAGT
>APFE031447705.1:20577-34969 GCA_000404065.3 Pinus taeda | reverse complement strand
TTTTTTTTGTAACCAACACTATTCAATGTGTGTATTTTAAAATGACAATTATTTTAAATTAATATATTCTTATAATTAATTAAATTTTATATTTTATGGTAGAATTTCAAATGTTTGTGATTATATTATATTTTTTTGTATATGTTTGTGTTTGTGCATATATAATGGCTTTACCCGTACATAAAGATCGTATATAACAATTACACTTTAAACGAGTTGAATTTGGGTATTAACTTATTTTATGTGCAAATTCATATTCAATTTAATAACATCACATTTATTTCAAAAAATGATCATAACATTTATCAATTAACATATATTTCAATAATAAAAATAACTATAATATCGCAAATGATTATGATGATAGATTTTTTGCAAGCAGAACTACTCAATACATTTATCATAATTCGCAAGAAATTATGTACTTTAGAAATTAATTAGCTAGAAATTGATGCTTTATAATGATATAATGTTAAAATATGTTTTTTATTTTTAATATGGGTTTATTTGTTGTGTTATTTTTTACTTTTTTGTGTCATGATTTTACAGATACATAATATCATAATATTATACGAAAACGAGGAAAAAGTTCAACCTTATATTTTAACTCACTTATGTTCAATTTAATTTGTTTGAAAATATTTTAATCAAAATATATTTCAAAAATACAAACATGGAGTTGAATTTTTATCCTTTGAGTTATATTTGTGTTTAATTTAATAAAATCATTTTCGAAGCAAAGACAATTATTTTAAAAAAATATAACTTTCTTTTTTAAACATGCTAAATATGTCTTTTGAAGGTGCTTATGTTTCCTCTAATTACAAAATTGAATTGTAATGAGCATTGGTAAATTTATATTATGACCTTCTTAATTGAATATTCAATTGCCCCTAACAAGTCAAAGTGCATCAAGTGGTGTGACATATGACAATGTGAACATTTATTTTTATTAATATACAAGAAAATTTGTCTTTTTGTGTTATGATTCTTGAAAAATTATTAAAGGTTTAAATGTGATATTGGACTTCTAATTCACACAAAATGGGTTACGCCCAAGAAGAGGAAAGATAAAAAGTTCAAAAAAAATTCTCCTTTTTTTTTGTAAGCTGGGGAGTTACCATTCTCTATTATCAAAAAAAGAAAACCAATACAATCTTAAGGTGATCTCAACCTGCCCCGAAGGGAAACCAAGTTTATTGACCACCTGTAGTTTTTGACTGCAGACCAAAAATAAAATGTTTTCATACTATCTTTCCATGCTTTGTAAATATTCGTGTGGTAACTAGTAACATTGGCGACTAGCTGCAAATAAGTCTTATCATAATTCCTATGCATATCTAAGGAAAAACTAAAAATTTGAATTTTCTATCTATATCAGAAAAAACATGCCTATCTTCATTGAGTCCCGGTGTCCTCATGCTGCTCCTTTTCCTTCCTGACCACCAGGACATTCGCCTCTAGCTGCTTCTGAAGATCCTCCAGCCTTTTGTCTTGCATGAGCAGGGTGATCAAGATGTTCCTCATCTCTTTCTTCAATTTGGGGATGCCTTGTGACAATTCAACCATAGCTAAGGCTATATGTTCCATGGATTTGGCCATAAGTCTTTTCATGACCCAATAGAGGTGCAGGGATTGCTTATACAGAGTCATTCTGCCTCGGGTATGGCCTGGGTCAGGCATAAGATCCATCCAGTCCTCCATTTCTTCCTCTGATTGAGCTTGAATGGCATCCTCCTCCCAGTGCTCTCTTATTCTTCAAATTTTTGGGTTTTTTCATTCATTATAGGCCCGCTCTGCTGTTTGAACTCTTGTTTCTATGGTTCTCCTCCCCTGTCTACCTTCTACACCCGTGATGGTCTCCTTGTCTTCTGCTGCTCATTCCCGACAGTGTCTACCCCTCCTACTTCTCCCTTCTACGATTCTTCGCCTGCTTTGACCTCCTCGACCACGGCGGCCTCACCCTCATCCTCACCTGCCTTTCCCAACCTCTCCACCCGGCTCCTGTTCATCTTCAGCTTCTTTCCAGCCCCTTTTCGTAACTTTGTTTCCGATACCCTGCTCATTTTGGCCGCGTTTGTCAATTCCTTCCGCTGCCATTTCCAATTCGTTTTCCTGGGCTTCACTATCATCCTCGGACACTTCATATACCGGGATGTAAAATTGCTCGGGGTCCTATTCCATTTTCCCCTTGCCTTTTACGTCCTAGCTTGCTCAGCTCTGGTCCCCATCACCAGCGCTGCTTCGCATCCATCTCCCCGCCACTCTTCTTCCTTCCACTACCATTCTTTCTCTATTCTTTGTCCCCAGTCTGTGTGCCCCTGCTCCTTCCGTCTTGCTTCCTACGCTGTGCTTTCTCCTGTCTGTATGTTGCCATTGTTCTCCTCTCTCACCGGTTTCCCTGCATGCGCTATCTCACGTCCCTCTACGCCACTGTGCCTTCCTTATACCTCCCTTCTTAATTTCCTCAGGCTCCACCACCCTGTCCATTCTGCTATCCCCTGTCCTCTCGCGATCATGTCCCTGGCCTTTGTCTGATATCCTGACAACGCCACCGTCATTCACCCTCCCCTGTTGTCCTTTCGCTCCAGTCTATGATCCATCGCACCGCTCCTACTACCTGTATCCATCATACTTCGAAACCTGGTGGTGTTGTCTGTCCTTGCACACCTTCATGTCTTCATTACTCCACCTGCCAACCTCCTCAACCCGATCAGGTGAAAAAAAAAAGCTCCTTTTCGCTAGAGTTGAATTGTCGGTTTTGCAGACTACCAAGAAAACACATGATTCAATAAAAAGTTTCATGTGTGAAACTCACTTAAAATTATTTTTGGAGATAAAAGGAGTTGGACAAAATATAAAGGTATATTCGAAAATAATTATTGTACTCATACCCAAAAAGTAGCAAGATGTTGCTAAGGGTCAAGGAAATATAAATTGGAAAATGACTACTATTTGTTCTCCTGGGAAGTAGGAGTTAGAGCTTTGGGGAAGGCACATGGAAACATAGTTCTTGGTTGGAGGAATGCAATAGCCTTTGATTTATTTCCATCAAGAAAAGCTTAGATAAGTATATTCTAAAAAATAATACACTTGAATGTGTGCAAAGATGCAAGAGGATATTATATAATAAATTAAATAAGCTTGTTTGGATGGATAAATATATAAGCGTGCACAAAAAATAATACATTTGAATGTGTGCAAAGATGAAAAAGGATATTATGTAATTAATTAAAGAAACTTGTTTGAATGGATAAATATACAAAACATGCACAATAACCCTTATTCACTTGTAAAAATATAGTTTGTTGTAAGCTACTACAGAGAAGAATTATTGCAGGTAAGAAAAATAAATTTATACGTAATTTAACTTGTAGAAAAATAAATGTATACCTAGTTTAGCTTGCTATAGGTAAAAGCACTAGAATCATATCAATTGGCCATGGAAAAAGCAACCTTGGGTAAAGAAATATTAGGGCCTAAAGGAAAACCTTCTCAAACTCCCATGTCAAGGGTTCAACATGCCTCTTGCCTAATTTGCATCTGCTCTTGTTCAATGAAAACGATAGTAATAGTAAATTATATGCAATCATTATTTAGAAACAAAATATATAGAGTTGACGTGAATATCTAATGTGTACCCATAGAATATAAATAGAACAAATATTATAGTATTTTAAAATTTTGATGGAATCACTTCATTACACATAGTAAGAAGTAAATAGATTGTATAAATTTTTCTTATGAATAAAAAGAAATTTTTACATTGTTGGGGCTATAAGACAGCCAAAACTATTTTCTCATAATTAAATATTCTCACTAAAAAAGAGAGGGTAAATCCCTTGAATTGAAATTGATATACATGCATTGTTTCAAGTGTCGGGCCTTTTGGGAAATCACTAGCTAGATAACGGTATTATTTACACTCAAACAAAATCAAATTTCCTTGCAGCTAGCATCAAGCAAAAATTGCAACTGACATTGAAACCCTGTAAAGAGGAAGCATTGGATAAGTATTTGAAGGCTGAAGCATAGGCGAAAAAGTGCATGAATTTTTACCTGAAACAATGTCACAAGATAACCCAAGTTGGTCATAGATTAACCAACACATGCAAGAAAGGAATTCCTTTGTTTGTATTGGAATAACTCTAAATTAATCAAGAAAACAATGTTATAGAGGGTTTTGACATAAGTAGACTCTAACCTTAGTAATATAGATGACATCCTTCAACCCGATACTTTGTTGTAAAGGGAATAACATTAGTATTTTAAATATATGTTTGTACAAAGAAAAATTATATCGAGATGAGAATCAAGTTACGTTTTAATCATAGAGTGAAAATTCTAGAAATATTGTAAAATATTGGAAGGAATTCCATGTATTAAGTTTAGTTCATTTTGAAACCATTGAGAAAAATAGAAATTATGTTGAGATCCTTTGAGGGAATCATAACCAATGTCTGATACATCATAACCACAAAGTTAGAAGTAAAAACATACAGTAATATACCAAATATGCAATAATGGCTATACTATAAAAAACATAAGTGAATGTAGAGGAACCAAAGACCTTGTGATGGATTACCAAAGGATTTCATCCATACCACATTTTACGAGTATTTTTCTAGGAGCGTGAGATGGAAATAAGTTTTTCACATACATTGCACATAGAATCACATCATCACAAAACATCAGTGTTCAATTTTTGAAAATCCTCATTGAGCAAACTATATTAATTATAGTATTGTTCATTCTTTCAACTACATATTTTGTTGAGAATTCTATGGAACTATGCTATGATGTTGAATCCCATGCTTGTATATATGTTTCGATATTCATTAGAGTACATTATCTTCCATTAATAGTATGAAGAGAGCCAATATGTGATTATTCTTCATATCCAATCCATACATGAAATTCCTTAAAAGTTTTGAAAGCTTGAGATTTACTTCTCAATAAATACATGTTATGAAACCAACCCACAAAAAGACATAAAAGATAAATCAACACATTAGAAATAAGCCTCTTTTAGGGGGAAACCTCCTTTACATTACACATGAAAAATTCTTCGATGATACAATTGACAAGTTGTCCTTTCTTTATATAAGAGTCTAAGGGGTCATGATATAATCAGATCTTATATAACAATATTAATGTAAGCGCACAATAATAATAATAATGGGTTTCTATGGGGCACAACAATAAAAATATGGGACTACATGGGCACAAAAATATAATAAGGTGGTTGTATTAATAGCAATAAGGGGTTACACTGGTAGTATAGGGACCTAAAATTACACCTAAAACATTCCAATGTAATCATCAATACAATTCTTCATACATTTATTTTCATTAGCACAAGGAAAATGCATAAGACCACACAAATTTAAATATATATGTCCAACTTTTCTACATGAATAAACAGGCCTTGCTAGCAAATGTGAACAAGGAACAATAGATTTCTTATACTCCTAGCGAATGTCATCAAGGAGAAAGTTATCCAAACAATTATATGAGACAAAGAAGAAGTTAGAAATGATTATGCATAGCTAAAGACCCATACAAAAAAGGAAGTGGAAAATCCCACATATATTTAATAGGATACTCAATTAACATATTTAATGCTTAAAGTAGTTAGGTATAACAAAAGAAGTGTGTTTAGTTCTCATTATTTGGGAATTAAGTCACGCTTGAAGAGGAAGGGTCATGACTAAGTAGAGCGAAAAATGAGATAATATTGACGAATACTCTATGTGCTCTCGGTAGAATAAACAATGTTCCAATGTAAATAAGCCCAATAATTTCCATGTAGTAGAAAAAACAATTTGGGGCAATATTTAGAGTGGGTTAATATTCCATGGTTTTTTAAAATAAAATATAAGAATAGTTGTCAATTTTGACATTTTTTTAATTTATTTTCTCAACGTTTATACTTTAAAACTATTTTAACTTCAAAATCATTAGAACTCTCAATATTTTTACAAAAATATCATTAAACACTTCATATTATGAATATTATGGGGTATTAATGTTAGACAAGGTTTATAAGCTTTAAAATAAATTTCCGTCCTTGAAATTTTTGCTACCAGATAGAACCCTTCGAGAAGAAAGAAAAAACATGGCGCAATTGTGGAAAATATATAAAATAATGAAGTGAGTAACAAAGAAGAATAACTTGAGACATTGTTGAATAAAACTAACATGTCGGGAATAACTAACAAGGAATAAATTTGTGGGTCATTTAATGTTTGCATGTTGGGAGCCTCTGTGACTTAGTAACAATGAAAATCCGCAATGCGAAGGGTGTGTACATTTCATGATATTTTTTCTTTGAAATGATGGAAGACAATTTAGGATGCATAAATGTAGTTATATTACAATTTAGTGAAAGGAAAAATGGATTCTTCTTTTATTCCATTAAAGTTTTTTATGCATGTCCAAGTTTATTTCACCTTCATGGCTTCTTTTGATCAAAAGGAGAACTACAGAGTTTCTCATTGTACATATATAATAAAAATATGAACATTTTTAGTAGAATAGTTGAAATAGGAGGTGATGTAGGTGTTACCTATCCTAAACAATGTGTATTGTTGAACAATTATCTCCTTCTTAATGAAAAGTATTATCTTTCAGATTGAGGGTATACCTATTCTATTAGATTTCCATATACTTTAATGTTTTTCGTAAAATATATTTATTAATTTGTGAATGATCATCAAAAAATATATTTTTACATTGTAATATGATTCTCTTCCAAATCACGTGGAAGGTGTTTTTCATAGCTCACGCCAATTCAAAGGGGGATTTTCGTGAATAATGAGGTTAGAGAAACATTAATATATGTATAATGGTGTCAACATGTTTTGGTTTGTATCCTTTAAATTCCATTCCTAAATAAATAAATGTGAATGCATTTGAGATTTGCATAATTTTAATAGAAAAATATCTCATATACTGTACATATAAGTGAAAATCAGTGAAGCCATTGCATTGAACTCAACAACACCTTAGATGTCAAAAAAAAGCCTCAACATTTAACTTAGAATTGAGTAGAAAAAATGAAAACAAAAACAAAACAACAAAAAAATATTAGAAGAAATCATATTACAAATATAAATATTAGTGATTAGAAAAATGGGAATGCATAATTTACAAATCTGAAATGCATATAAATAAATCTGTGAAATCATATTTATGATTCTTTAATTTTGTTATGTTGATAGCGTGTATCCCTTGATAGGATTTCTATAATTTTAATTTAATTATCAATAATAAATAGGTTGATGCTAGAGATTCAATAATCAATAATTAATATTTTTAATATTACTCATTAATAGAAGGTTAAGACTTATTTAAAATGTAATTATGATCTCCATTCCTTCTGAATTTAATAAAAAAAATTATTTCCAAATTAATTTAAAATATACTATATATAAGAATATTGACTATAAAATGATTTATCTTATTATAACTATGTGACCATATAATCAAATGGATTGAAAATTTTCTATAGCCATCAATCTATGATAAGAATCAAAGCACTAACCCCATTATACATATTGCATTAACGAGATTTAAAAAATTATAAAAGTTAACTAAACTATATATTTATTATTGTTATTATTATTGGAGTTATATAAAAATATGTTTATCCATGTAGTTTCACCCCACTATTATTATCGAAATCCTTTAATTGGAAACATGTATTCTTACATTACCATGGCTTAGAAATACCACATTCCCAATATGATGTGTCGATATGCCATTTTATTAAATTAATTAATTTGAGATAATTTAATTAATAGAGTATACCTAATTTTGGTAGAAATCTTATCATTGATATGTCAATATTACAATGAATATTCCAACATATTCCATGAGGTTTAAATATCTACGATCAGCCTAATAATTAAATTATAACTATGGAAAATTTATTCTTACTATTGAGAATATTTATAGGAATATCTATTTTGTAATTTATTTCCAATTGAAGTTAAAAGAAAATATTAACATAAAATTAAGACAAACAAGGGAAGCCATATAAATCAAATGGATGGAAGTGAAAATAAAATTCAATCCGTGATAACCATCAAAATGGGTACCCTATTATTCCTATCACATTTCATAGCTTAAAAAAACAATATAAATTAAATAAATTATAATTTTATTACAAATTATATTTTGGTTATTTATAAAAATAAATAAACTTGCATGCATATTTCAACAACAACAAAAAATCTTAGTGGAAAATTTTAGCAATGAAATATGTCAAGATTACTATGAATGTTCAAACATATTCCATGGGGTTTAAATATATTCCATCAACCTAAGAATTAACTTATAACTGTGACGATTAGCATAATTACCGTCTTATGTACTAATTGTTGGACTACAAAAGGTGGATCATTAATTCGTATTGGAATGTTTATATTTTGTTCTTCTATTTCCTAGTTATAACATTCCAACCAAATCCCCATTTCGTGTTTTTCTCTTTATAGCTTAATATTGTTACTATCCAACTTAATATGTCATCAAACCTAGAATGCTTGGATGAAACTTTGATGCAGGAGCATCGAGACCGTCCTCATTTGTAAATCTGGAATAAAGATGGGGTGTGATAATTTTAGTAGTTTGTTATGTAAATATTCTTTTTCTAAAAGAATATGAGAGAATAATTAGAAAAAGGATTTGGATAGGATTTCTATGATTTTTCAGTTAAAATTAGGACAAAAAAATAGGGAATAAAGCATCAAGCTTTAAGTCATTGTGGAAAAAAGGAAAAATCTTGCTTTTCTAGGAGATAAGGTCTGATCTATCCTTATGTACATATCCATTATTATTATAAATTAAGGAAGCAACTAAAGCTCTCATCAGAGAGAGGGGGCGATGCAAAAGTATTGTAATAAAAAGATCCCTCTCAGTGTTCTCTAAAAGTCGATGAGATTTTTGATGTGTTGTTAATTTTGTTAATATGGCTACATGTCTTTAATAGTGATTGCGCTATGTATGGAGAAATTCGCCGGAGTCCTTGTAAATAAGTTGTCGGTGAATGGTTGAAAGATATATAATCATGTGTATTGAATCCTTTGGAACGAATTCCCCAGAGTTTGACTCAAGTGAGTGGAAAGGATTTGAACCTTTATAAATATTATATGAGTGGCGTTCGATTGTTTTTTTGTTGAATTCTGAATTGCGGTTGAAGGAAAAGGAACGCTGTGTGTATGTATGAATGAATTGACACTGCTACAAAAGGTTCTGCATCCTCATGTGGTTCAGTTTGTGGGTGACAGCGGAGTATAAGTTGAACCTCAGACATGCACCGTTGTTTGTGATTGATATATATATCCAGATATATTAATACGGCCCTAGCTCGAATTCACCGTCTATCGGCATACATAAACTGTGTGTTCTTACCTATGGTGATTGTGGCGCACGGATCGAAGGCACTGGAATCTCTTGCCTGATCTTACATACTTCTCTTGCAAGAGTGTTTCCTCTTGTCTCTCCAAGACTAAAGACAAACCATAAATGGCAGAATAAATCCGGTGATAATGAGATACGAAATAAAGCCTGTAAAAGCCAGTGTGCATGCATGGATATGCCGGCCGGAGATCTGGATTGGATTCGTCAGGTGTTGAACAACTTTCCCTCCTTGCATGCAAGGCATTCACAACGGATCACTGGGTTTCAACTGTTGCAAAGATTGGCCGGTTCAAGACTGTAGGTATAATTGTATGTGGCGCAGCGGAATGAGGATGGAGCTGAGAGCGTGGGTATAATTGTATGTGGTCCAGAAGTTAATACATAATGCAGATGAGTGCGTGGTTCCATTTGATTTCTTCCTTGAACGATGTTCTTTTGGTTTGATGCTCAGGAAGTGCTTGCGCTGTTTTAATTTGAATCAAGTGTTGTGTGAAGATCCTGGTGATTGCAGGGTAGAGTGGGGTTTTCCCTGCATCAAGTGGTATCAGAGCAGGAATAGCTCTTTTTGAAGGTTCAAGTGTTTTCGTTAAGTTAATTGCATGTGATGATTTACAGGAATAGTGAAGAAATCTGAGCGGGAAGAAGGAGAAGTGAATGTGGCAGAACCTAAATATTCAACAGAGGTTGAATAAAGTTGCAGATGAGGGAAGCCTCCAAGAGCAGTGGAGGATGCTCAAAAGGTTCCAGCAGAGAACCAATGATTACCAAAAGACTAGATCCGGAGGAAAGGACTGGTGACGTAAGTGGCAGCAAGAGAGTTTGCTGTGGTAGAGGCTTCATGCAACTCATAGGGGAGCAACTCCTGGCGAAGGAGAAGGCTACTAAAAGTCATAAAGGAGAAAGCAGAGGTTCAAAAAGAAGCCACAGAAATGAGATGACTGTAGGACTTCGAGAAAGAAAGATTGTAGAAATAAAGGCACAGTTACAGGTACTGGAAGAACGGCTGCATGAGCAGGAAAAGAAGAAAGGAAAATGGATCTTTCCACTGAAGGGAAAGAGAGTGATTTGGCGACAATTTGAGAGGAGGTTGAGGCAAATTCTGATTGCCTTGGTGAGAAAGGGACTTAGAATTCTTGTGCTAGAGATGAAATTTGAAAATTCCACATGCAGATCTGATCAAAGGAAAATGCCGAAGGAAGCAGTCAAGACTAAAAAGTCTTGTAGTTTTAAAACTGATGAGTTGTGTATGTTTGCAGGTGCAGAGGAGAAGGAGATCATTGATGAATTCTTGAGTTATTGGGTAGATCCAGATCAGTTGGATAATGTGAACTCTTGTGTTTGTATAGCTGACAATTGTGATGTGATTGCAGGTGTTGAGGAGGAGGTTCCATCTTATGAAATTGTTAAAGCACAAGAGGAAGTTCTTGTAGATGCAGAAGAAGTGAATCAGTCTGAAGCACAGATAAAGGAAGTCACAGTTGATACTGAGAGTGTATGTATGAATGTAGGTGATGATGACGTGCTTCAGCGATGCTATAGAGAGATTTCATTATTAGAATACTGGTTGGAGAATCCAAAGTATGACAGGGAGATTGCAGAAGAAAGAGACCAGTGTAGTGAACCAGAGGGAAAAGTTGCAGATAAAATTGCAGATGATGAGCCAAAGCATGTTGCAGAGGGACAGGAGGTTTAGGAGGTAGCAACATCTATGGCGACCACAACAGTAACATCCATAGTGACAGCTGAGACAACAGTGATAGCAGCAGAAGAGGCACTGAAGCCTTATGATTTTTATTCTAACAATTGGTTTGTGAGTACAGGTCTTACTGAAGAAGTTGGAGAAAGTCTGCCAGACAAAGAAATTAAAATGATGATGCGGAGGATGATGAAGGAGTCCTGGAAGAGACCACCACCAGTGAAGCAAAAGAGGAGAAGCAGCAAAAAGAAGACAAAAGAAGATTGCAAGAGTGCAGCCAGTGGAGCGATGCAGCATAAGGTGTGGAGACCTGGAGAAGAACAACAAACAAAAGCAGCGGCAAATGGAAACTTGCAGCACAAAGTATGGGATCCAGGCATACACAGATCCGAACACATGATCAGGAGATCATGATTAATTTTAAGGTTGGGTGTATGATGCAGGAGCATCGAGACTGTCCTCATTTGTAAATATGGAATAAAGAGGGGGTGTGATAATTTTAGTATTTTGTTATGTAAATATTCTTTTTCTAAAAGAATATGAGAGAATAATTAGAAAAAGGATTGGGATAGGATTTCTGTGATTTTTCAGTTAAAATTAGGATAAAAAAATAGGGAATAAAGCTTCAAGCTTTAAGTCATTGTGGAAAAAAGGAAAAATCTTTCTTTTCTAGGAGATAAGGTCTGATCTATCCTTTTGTACATATCCATTATTATTATAAATTAAGGAAGCAGCTAAAGCTCTTATTAGAGAGAGGGGGCGATGCAAAAGTATTATAATAAAAGAATCCCTCTCGGTGTTCTCTAAAACTCGATGAGATTGTTGATGTGTTGTTAATTTTGTTAAGATGGCTACATGTCTTTAATAGTGATTGCGCTATGTATGGAGAAATTTGCCAGAGTCCTTGTAAATAAGTTGTCGGTGAATGGTTGAAAGATATATAATCATGTGTATTGAATCCTTTGGAACGAATTCCCTAGAGTTTGACTCAAGTGCGTGGAAAGGATTTGAACCTTTATAAATATTATATGAGTGGCGTTTGATTGTTTTTTTGTTGAATTCCGAATTGTGGTTGAAGGAAAAGGAACGTTGTACGTATGTATGAATGAATTGACACTGCTACAAAAGGTTCGACATCCTCATGTGGTTCAGTTTATGGGTGACAGCGGAGTATAAGTTGAACCTCAGACATGCACCGTTGTTTGTGATTGATATATATATCCAGATATATTAATACCGCCCTAGCTCGAATTCACCGGCTATCGGTATATATAAACTGTGTGTTCTTACCTGTGGCGACAGTGGCGCACGGATCGACGGCACTGGAATCTCTTGCCTGATATTACATACTTCTCTTGCAAGAGCGTTTCCTCTTGTCTCTCCAAGACTAAAGACAAGCCATAAATGGCAGAATAAATCGGATGATAATGAGATACGAAATAAAGCCTGTAAAAGCCAGTGTGCATGCATGGATATGCCGGCCGGAGATCTGGATTGGATTCGTCAGGTGTTGAACAACTTTACCTCCTTGCATGCAAGGCATTCACAACGGATCCCTGGGTTTCAACTGTTGCAAAGATTGGCCAGTTCAAGACTGTAGGTATAATTGTATGTGGCGCAGCGGAATGAGGATGGAGCTGAGAGCGTGGGTATAATTGTATGTGGTCCAGAAGTTAATACATAATGGAGCTGAGCACGCAGTTCCATTCGATTTCTTCCTTGAACAATGTTCTTGTGGTTTGATGCTCAGGCAATGCTTGCGCTGTTTTAATTTGAATCAAGTGTTGTGTGAAGATCCTGGTGATTGCAGTGTAGAGTGGGGTTTTCCCTGCATCAAACTTTATCACTATCAGTTTGCTTGGATCGGGTTTTATCTTGATCATCATTTTCTTCTATAATTGTTATCGTAGTAACATGGGGTGAATCAAAAGTCAAGTCGATATTGAAGATATTTTTATTCCTGTTGTGTTTAGTCGACTATCCTTTGTTGTCTGCCTATGATGAGCTTCCTTCTATGTTGAGTTTGTCTAGAGTCGATTTTTTATGTTCCTTTGTTTCCTGAACTACCATCATTTTCTATAGTCATCCTTCAATGAATACATATTTTGCATGTCCAAGAAACTGCAAGACATGAGGCCCAATAGATTATTCTAGAAATTGTTCTAATTCTCTAGGCTTCTTTTCTTTTCTACCCTTTATAGGGTATCCTCAAAAATATTTCATGCGATTGAGTGGAGATTATATTGATATTGTGGGTCTTCTAGTTGAATTCCTAGAAAGATTTCATTCCCATTTATTGTATATGTTTATGTCCCTGTTGTTTTCCAACTCTCTGAGTCTTCGCTTGCAATATTCTTATGATATTATGTCACAGGTACTATGAGGTCAAATTTAAATGGTTGTGTCTAACTATGCTTCCCTTTCTTCTTCTTGTTCAGAATCTAGAAGGATTAAAAGTATATCCCCTTGTTTTTCTTGAGCTTGTGGTGGAATTGTATTATGTTAGATTATCAACTGATCATATATACATTTGGACAATTGTAGGTTGATACAGAATATCTTTTTGGTCTACATCTAAAGATTCAACATACCGAACTTCAATTATTTGTAGCGACAATTGAATCTACGATGAGGGAGGAAACATTTTTTGTATGTGTTGAGGTACTCTCCATCTATTGGAACATTTTTAAATATTTCTAGAGGAGTAACTAGTGAATTTTGTTTCATGCCTATCCAAATTACTAAAGAAGGGAACCAAATGGACTTATTAAAATTTTCACATTCATATCGGTTCATATTCAGCATGTCACCAATGTGTTTTCCCTAGTTGTATATTTTTGTCGTCATAATAATTTGACTAATTTATGGTAGAATGGTGAGTTTAATGTGAGAGACTCTACCTATTCATGAAAAATGACTCTCTCTCATTTGGAAAAATTTAGAAATAAAAAAAAAAAAATTGAGATATCAGAAGCTTAATTTAACAATACAAGTATTTAACGGAATAATATAAACCTGAATAAATAAGAACCCAATAATGAATATTTATTATTCGTATTGCATTGAATAGTGAAAATAGGAAAAAACCATATAAAATACACAATTTAGAAATTTAGAAATTTTATAATTTTGAAATACATATAACTAAAAGCGCGTTTTGGGTCAATATCGATAATCAAAACCATTACCATATGTTGTCTCAAGAAAAGTGATTTTTGGGTTAATATAGATAATCAAAATATCATCTCCAAAATACACAACATTTACTATATT
>APFE031447705.1:4692-19707 GCA_000404065.3 Pinus taeda | reverse complement strand
ATAAAATATAAATTAATTATTTTTTAATTACCAATACAGAGAATTGTTAATCCATATGACTTCAATGAACATAAATATTAACCTATATGATTTTATTTATTAGTTAAAAAAAATATTTTATTAATAGACTATATGCCAATAATGACCAATGGCAAGTAGACTATCATGGCACGAAGTTGAAATGGAAAATTCCAGTTTCTTCGTTCTAATTTCCTGTAGCCCACGCTCACCCATGCCACCATCTCTTATGTTCTTCATTCCACTAAATGATATGCAATTTTATTGAATGGTTTAAAATCCACACGTCATAGTTTTATTAGGCTTGTTGTGGAGCTTTTGAATTTTCTGACAACTCGGAGGCCATGACTAACTGCGACCGTTGCCGAAATACGGGGGCTGGAGTAATTCGATTAACGAATTCAGAAAAAGCCATCCGTTGTGGTCCTGACTCTATTCATCGGGAAGAATATAAGATAATGATTTCGTGGTTTTGACTTTATCCGTTGGGAGAGCGTGGAGTAGAGTGAACATTTATTTACCTATGAGTAAAAGTCGAGAGGATATATGTAAACATTTATTTACACTTTTGTAAAAGTCCAGCACCTCACCCTGTTGGTCATTGTTGGTAACGTCAATTCATTTTAACATTTAGTTGTCTCTCTATCTCACCTTGTTAGTTATATTTGGCAACATGAATTCGTTTTAAGATCTAATTATGTATGTGTTTTATCTTTTTTGTTTTTGTTACTAACATGAATTCATATTAACATTTATTTATTTATATTATATTACATTTATTATTTATTATTTATAAGGTTGTTGTATAAATGTTCCATAAAATTATGATTAGTTTTGTATATAAAAATTATAATATATATCTATATATATATATTCATTTTTTTTAACTCTCTATATATTTTTCTAGCATTTATTTCTTTTAAGTTTTATTTATTTTTTAAAAATAATTTTTCAATTGTAAGCGTTTTTTTTATTTATTTATTTTAATTTAGTACAAATAAGTAATTTTAAAATTAATTATAAATGTATTTCAAATGAGTTTTGTGAAGGTTATATTATTTTATTATATCTTATTTAACATTCGAAATATTGTTTTTCCTTCCACAAGAAAGATCCTAATTTTATTAATTAAAACAAATAGCTCATCAAAAATTGCAAAAAATAGTGTACATATGGGGAGAAAAATCATGTTTTTCTTCCTTTCTTCTACTTCACCTTGCACCACTCCCCTTGAATCATCATCGAAGATGTAAGTGCAAGTGAAGTATCATCCTCAGGTCTAGGGTTTCCTTTATCAGAATCAAAGTTGTCTAATGTATGTAGTCATTTCGATCCAGGGGTATCCACTGTGTCTGGTATATTTACTAGATATGAGTCCATCGAAGATTGTGGATGTAATTCATGTAGATTGTGGATGTAATTCATGTGCTTCTGATTCCTTGTTTATATGATTTTCCTCATTGGTATGGGATGTTCCACACCAGCTTCCTCCTCCTCATGAGAGCCTGGTGGTGAAAATTGCCATCTGTTGGCCTGTTTCCTGTTTTGTTCTTTCCACACGTGTTTTTTTTGGCTTCAGGCACCTATTTTGTAGGTGTCATGTTTGCCTATAGTTTCTACATCTAAATGTTGTATTTCTATAACCAAGTACATGTTTCTAGCACCACTGTTTGTGCTTCAGTTTAATGTGGTCGACAAACCTTTGTTGAGATCTACTTCTACACATATTCGTGCGAATGTGAAAATTATTTTCTCTAGTCTTTGTGTGTCCATTCTAATGTGTCGCCCGATGGTGTTGCTGATGCCTGCAAGGTTTGCCTGGTTCCATAGATGTAACGCTGATGCCTGCAAGGTTTGGCTGGTTCCATAGATGTAACGGGAGGTTTTGCAGACGAACCCAAACTGGCATCCTGGATACAACCATAGTATTTGCATCGAATTCCGGAAACCATGGCATGATGAAAAGACCCATAGATCCCCAGAACCATGGTCCTTTCTATAATATGATGTCTCTAGCCTTTGTTGATGGGAAATTTACAATGAAAAACCCCTTAAAATAGAGGTGAATATCATAGTGAGCACTGCAGTTTGCGAAAATCTAGTGAAAGAGCTCACTGCATTTTGTGCAGAAACAGTGGTATCTACAGATAATAGCTTGTTTTCCAAAAATATTACAATGATCATTTGTTTCTGGTATTTCTCTATTTAATTTTAGGATGTGATTCAATTTTTACATAATATATGTACATGGTTCAGTTCCGGCTTGCTTTTTTGTGGCTGAAGGTGAATTTTTCTCTTGGAGGATGTTTTTGAAAGAAAGTCCTCATTTTTTGTGCTTTTAATGTATTTATTTGTTTTTGGTTGAATTGCTCTGAAAGCCTCCTCTTGAATGATTTGATTTCTTGTAATCTGTTGCGCCACCTCTCAACCTCAAATTGAGTATTAGAGTAGACACAAGTAAAATATTGTATTATGTGAGAGGTTTGGGATCGCGGAGACCTTTGCCCCCAAAACTTAGATATTGTAATGCAGCTGAATATCCAAAATGATTTTAGATAAGATTCTTAAAATTCATCACACAGTCTATTGAATGAACCCAGATCAATAATGACATCTCCGAAGGGGTTTTCATAAAAAATTTAAATAAAAAAATATTTACAAGTGATGAGGGTTCTAATTCTGTCTAGAGGTAGAATGACCAAGTAGCCTCAGGTGCGCCATAATGTAATGGGATCTCTGTGGGCTCCTTCAGGAAACTATTTCCCTGTCCCCTGTAGCAAGACTCCTTTTCAGCTTTCTTTGCGACCCTGCAGACGATCATGGGGATAGAATTCATCACGGCCTTCGGAGCAACAGTCTTAATGGCTGCAGCTGGATCCTTGGCATTGAGGGCCACCGCCTTTGAAGCTGCAGGTTTCGCACCAATATTTGGTGCCTCATCTTTCTTTAGGTCCTTAGGCATGACCATGGCATATGGGCACGAAGCGCAATACACCTTTAGAGCCATGATGGCTACATAGATCCTCTGTAAATGAGGGCACTGTCAGCTTCATTCATTTGGGATTCCCGTTCGGCACCTTCACGGGTTTTCTCCGGTGTCTATGAAACCTTCATACATCACGGGCATAGCCCGGACGGGATCCGCTAGAGGCCTAATCGATGCCATTGACCAGTCGGCCTCAGACCCTACCAGAGCTCTACCGATCATGTCCATTCCACTATCATCCACGACGAAATATGAAAGAAAGAAAAATAAAAATAGTGGATTTGGGAGAATGCATAACAGATCCTGCATGAAAAAGGTACCACCAGGAATAAAAAACGCATGAGTCGAGTCCCCATTCTTTACACAGATCATATATTTCCAACAACTTTGGATCACCTGAAACCCTTCCAGTTTGTTTCCCATAGAAATTTGGTCCTCCTTTGATGTTCATCGCAACAACAATACCCCACGATGCGGATTCCTTTGATCAACAGAAACAAGCATAAGCTCGATTGCAGCGAATTCAATTTTGTAGTAGATTAAAACGCTAGCGCACATTTTTGCCCCGCTCTCCATTCTCCTCGTCCCTCACGTTACAAATATTAATATTTTAATGAAAACCTCATATATAAATATAAACCGTTCATTCAAAAATTTCTAAAATTTTATTGTAATTAACTTAAAATTTAATTTAATTTAAAAACATTGGAAATTGTAATTAACTTAAAATTTTAATATAAAAACATTTCCAACATAACAAGAAGTTTATAAATTTATTAATTTGTTTAAATAAACTGATATTAATAACGAATGAACAACACCACTTTAAACAAAATAAATAACTAATTTATTAGTTAATTAAATTGTTATGATACAGAATGGATGGAGTTTATAACTTGTTATAATATGACAAAAATATATGGTTGTGAATTTTCTTTATAAGCATCATCACCATTTTTTGTAACTTTGAAAATAACATGTTTTCATGATTGGTTTTAATCAATATATACTTTTCAACAATACAAATAATTACAACATCACAAGTGACTATGACAATGATATTTTTTGAAACCACAATCATTCAATGATAGTTTAAAAATATATCAAAAGTCTCTCGTGATGATGATAAAATACAAACAAAATAAACATAGAATTTAAAAATTAATTTACAAATTGATGTTTTATGATCATAGACTTTTAAATGTATGTCGCTTTAGTTTATGCTATGTACTTTTTTTTGTGCTCTTGTTTTCTGTTGGTTGTTTGTTATGTTTGTATGTGTATAATTTTTTTACACATATGTAATCATATAAAATAAGTACTTTGCCAATGTGTAGAATTTGTATACTAAAGCACTGATCTTTAACGTGTAGCTTAATTTAATAAAATCTTGTTTTTTTTGCAAATGACAACAATATCATGAATGAATTTGAATTTCTTTCTAATTAATCATTTTTCATAATTAGATAGAATATTTATGATGATAGAATTTTAAATGTTTGTGTTTTTATTTTATGTACTGAATATTTTTGTTTTTGTATGCCCGTGTTTGTGTATAAACTTTAGAACACGAGAAAGCCTTTCATTAGAATATGCCGTATGGATGGTCATAACCCAAACTGACTATTGACTTGATACAAGTCACATCTATGATGATTTTACACACATAAAATATAATATCTAAGAATTACACTTCCAATTAATTGAATGTGTATTAAACTATACATGTTGAAATTAGCATTTAGTTTAACAAAATTTCATTTATTTTTGCATATGACCATGGTTTCTTTTTGTTTCTAAGTATCATTATTCAATGCATATCTAAGAATAAAATTATTTTATAAGTATTTTTATTCAACATATATTTATGATTAGTTACAAATGGACGTTTCATGATGATAGGGTTTTAATGTTTGTGTTTTTATTTTATAAAATGTATTTACTTGATTTTCATTGCGCTTGTTTGTGAAAAAACTTTCATTATAATATACCATATGGACGGTCACTAAACAAATTGTTTATAAACATGATACGAATAAATTCTATGATGATTTTAAGCATGCATAGTATCCAATGCAAGAGATACACATCAAATGAATTGAATGCTTGCATTACCTTATCCATGGTAAATTTAAAAAAAAATCACTTATTTTGGTAATTGACCATGACATCATGAATGACAAAGATTTTTCTTTGTAACAACCACTATACTATTCAATGTGTATTTTAAAATCAGCTTCTTTTTATAAATTATTTATATAATATAAATTTTCTTTCCTCGGGAAAAATTGTAATTTTATTAATGAAAGCAAAATTACATGTTGTAGATAGTGATAATGCATTCAATTGTGCTAATCGAAATTGGTGATCACAAAGACCAAAAATACAACTCCAAGTGGTGGTAAACATGTCACCCCTTTCTCCATTTCCTCTTTTTAACCTTTTGCCATTCTGCCTGTTAAGGAGTGGCCATTACAAGCTCTAGTTGGGTCCCTTCATTCGTTCTTAGATTTTGCTTATCTAAAACTGAACTTTAAGATACACAATGATATTTTGAATCTCACACCTCTATTGCTATAGTGATCATCTCATGCCTTGATGTGCGTGCTAGAGTTCCTGAAACTTCATGATTAACGCTCCCCTTTTCTATGTTTTCTTTTGTATTTTGGGCTTCTTCATTGGTCGGAGGATCCATTTCTTCATCATTCTCCTCTTTGTGAGGAAACTTTTGTGGGAATTTTCATCCCTTGAGTTCCTTTCTTGTTTACTTCTTCCTCTGGGGTGTTTTCTTGGCATCAGGACATGAATTTTGTGGATGTCTCATTTGTTGGCTTATTCGACATCTAAATGTTGTGTTCTCAAAATCTAGGAATTGTGTCGAGAGAATATGGTCCTAAAATCCTTTGTTGAGGTCTAGCTCCAAAGAAATTTTGGCTATTGTGTAGATTCGTTCCTCAAATATTTGTGTATATTTATTTATTTATCACCCTAATATGTTCCCAATGGCTTCTATCACTTTATTGAGCCATAAATGTACGGATATATTATGCAATCTAACCCAAACCAACATTCGAGATACTACAATTATATTGGCGTCGAAATATGGGAACCAAGGGGTGACAAAAGTTCCTGCAAAGCCCCAAAACCATGGACCCTCTTGCAGTATATATTCACAACCCTCTCATGATACAAATTTTAGTATGAAAAAGCCCGTGGAGCAAAGCTAAATCTTACAATTTTTTGTCCAATTTTTCAATATCGAATGGAAGAGATCCATTGGTTTTAGTCAAAAAGTTTTGAATCTGTATAGTACTTCTTGAGATTCATATGTTATGAAAAAATAATTTGTTTATGGTAGATCTACAGTCAATACTGGGATATGATTCAGTTGTTCCACAATGTAGGGGTTGGGTATATTGTGTTTCTGATCTGGTGTTGTTGAGGCAACACATATTCCTTTGAGGATATCAATGAAAGAAAAGACTCCATTTACTTGCCCTTGGTTTGATTTTGTTCCTTTGGGAATACTAGATCTAGACACTACCCTTGTGCCCTTTAATTTATTGGTCAAGGTGATCCTCCCCGATCCTCAAGTTTAATATGATGGTGGATAACAAGAGGATGTTATAATCTTGTAACATCACAACTTGTTGCATCGATTTTCATCCGTAGATTACACTTTGTACAAGTAGAGGGATACCCAGAGTGTGCAAGTTATTGTGCTTTAATTGTTTGACGTGATTTGTGGCCCGAACCCAAAATAATATTGATTTTCCATTTGGGGATTTGACAAAAATTTGGAAGGATACCAGATCGAGTGCCCATACTTGACAGTCACACAAATCTTTAGTAGAATCAATGGATAAGTGTGGATCTGCAAAGAGTGATATGGATTTCCGTGGCAGTATTGACTTCATAAGTTATGGCCAAAACACCAAACCCACCCACTTTGATCGAGGAAAATTCTGATCCGGCAAGAAATGAAGTAGACCTTTCACATCCAATGCTACTCCTCCATTTTGACAAGCTAATATGCTCATGGGATTGAGAATATCTAGATTAGGGATCTTTAACAATGGATCTATGAAATGAAGTTTTCGAGGTCAAATATTCACTTATGTAGCCAATATTTTTCCTTCAGATCTGATCAATATTTCTCTAGTGACTAAGAGTAGACAATTATAATATTTCTACTCCAGAGTCACCTTAATCCTACATAGGTCCATTCTCGACTCACGAATGTGATGCCCTTCACTTCCTTCTATTCCATCATGTACGTACGGGCTGAGAAGGTACTCTGCATCAATCATTTGGTGAATGATACTACTAACAACATCGTTTTTCAGTCTCCATGCCTGAACAGGAGACAAAAGTATAATGAACTCCATTCAAAAATTCCATTATCGGACCCGCGAGTAGTGAGATCGTGCCCTAGCGATGACGTAGAAGGTGCATTTTATGTTTGAAGAAACCCGACTGCATAAGGAAAGAAAAATGAATAAGAAACCCTAGCCATCACACCGAGATTGTCCTCTTGACACAAGTCCCCTATCAATCTTTAATTTGATATTTTAATTAACATATTCTTATCTTAAATTTTACTCATTTTTTTTATTTTACGATACAAAATGGGTGGAGTTTATAATTTGTTAAGTCTATTTAGTATAAAATCAAAATTTCAAAAATATTTTTAGTCAATAAATTTTAGAGATATAAATGACCATGACAATACCACAAGTAACAGTGATTAAAGATTTTCCTTGTAAGAATCATCACCAATTTTTGTATGTTTGAAAATCACAAGTTTTTATGATTGTTTTTAATCAATATATACTTTTCAACAATACAAATAATCACAACATCGCACATGACTATGAGCATGAATATTTTTTTAACCACAATCATTAAATGTAAAATTAAAAATATATCAAACAAAATAAACATAAAATTTAAAAATTAATTTACAAATTGATGTTTTGTGATGATATAATTTTAAATGTATGTGGTTTTATTTTATGCTATGTATTTGTTTGTTATGCTTTTGTCTGTGTGTGGTTGTTTGTTTGGTATAATATTTTTACACACATGTAATATCGTATACAATAATTAATTTTAGAATGAGTAGAATTTCTATATTAACATGCCAATCTTTAAATTGTTGTTTAATTTAATAAAATCTTATTTTTTCAACATCATCAATGAATTTGAATTTTTGTAAGTGCCACTATTCAATGCACAATACTCTTTATAATTGTTTTTAATTAATATGATTTTTATAATTAGCTACATGTTAATGTTTTGTGATGATATAATTTTAAATGTTTGTGTTTTTATTTTATGAAATGTATGTGTTTGTTTGTTTATGCTCTTGTTTGTGTATAATTTTAGAACACAAGAAATTCGTTCATTAGAATATCCGTATGGAAGGTCATTGCCCAAATTGTCTATTTACTTGATACAAATCACCTCTACGATGATTTTACACACATAAAATATAATATGCAAGAATTACAGTCCCAATTAATTGAATGTGATAAACTATATATGTTTAGATTAGCATTTAGTTTAACAAAATTTCATTTATTTTTACAAATGACCCTAACATCATGACTGGCTATGGATTTTTTGTAAGTATCGCTATTCAATGCATCTTTGAAAAGCATTTTTAATCAATATATTGATAATTAGTTAGAAATCAATGTTTTGTGATGGTAGAATTTTAGATGTTTGTGTTTTTATTTTATGTAATGTATTGGTTTTTTCATTTGTATTTGTATATATATAAATTCTTGAACACAATTTTTTTTTTATTAGAATCACTTGATAGAAATAACTTATATGATGATTTTAAGCATGCATAGTATCCAATGCAACAACTACACTTTAAATGAATTGAATGCTTGCATAACTTATCTATGCTCAATTTAATAAAAGTTCACTTATTTTGGTAAATGACCATGACATCATGAATGAAAGTGTATCTTTTTTTGTAACGACCATTACTCAATGTGTGTATTTTAAAATCACAATAATTTTTAATGAATATTCTTATAATTAATTACAATTTTATGTTTTATGATAGAATTTCAAATTTTTGTGACTATAGTTTATTTTGTGTATATTTTTGTGTTTGTGCATATATAATGGTTTTACCCATAAATAAGGATAGTATATAACAATTACACTTTAAACGAGTTGAATTTGGGTTTTAACTAATTTGATGTGCAAAATTATGTGCGAATTGATATTCAATTTAATAACATTCCATTTATTTCTACAAATGATCATAACATCTATTAACTGAAATATCTTTCAATAATAAAAATAACTATAATATCACAAATGATTATGATGATAAACTTTTTGCAAGCACAACTACTCAATAGATTTCAAAAAATACACCACAAAACATTTATCATAATTTGGAAGAAATTATGTACTTTAGAGATTAATTAGTTAGAAATTGATGCTTTATAATGATAGAATTTTAAAATGTGTTTTTTAATTTTTAGTATGGGTTTATTTTTAATGTTCTTTTTTGCCTTTTTCTGTCATGATTTTACACGTACATAATATCATAATATTAGAAGAAAACCAGGAAAAAGTTAAATATTTTATTTTAAGTCACTTATGTTCAACTTAATTTGTTTACAAATATTTTAATCAAAATATATTTCAAAAATAAGAATCTAGAGTTGAATTTTATCCTTTGATTTATATTTTGTTTAATTTAATAAATTAATTTTCAAATAAAGCACACAATTCATTTAAAAAATATACGACTTTCTTTTTAAACATGCTAAAGATGTCTTTTTCAAGGTGCTTATGTTTCCTCTAATTACAAAAGTGAATTGTAATAAGCCTTGGTAAATTTATATTATGACCTTTTTAATTGAATATTTAATTGCCGCTAACAAGTCAAAGTCGGTCAAGTGATGTGACAATATGACAGTGTAAATAATTTATTTTTATTAATATATAATAAAATTGGCTTTTTGTGTTATAATTATTGAAAAATTATTAAAGGCTTACATGTGATATTATACTTCTAATTCACATGGAAGGAATTATGCCCAAGAAGAGACAAGATAAAAATTAAACAAAAATGTTCTTTTTACTAGAGTTGAATTGTTCGTTTTGCAGACTACCAGGAAAACACATGACTGAAAATAAAAATGTCATGGGTAAAACTCACTTAAACGGATTGTTGGAGGTAAAATGGGTTGTATAAAATATAAGCGTATATTGGGAAAGAATTATTGTAATAATACCACAAAAGTAGAAAGATGATGCTAAGGGTCAAGGAAATGTCAATTGGGAAATGACTACTATTTACTATTTGTTCTCCTGGGAAGTAGGAGATAGAGCTTTGGGGGAATTAATTGGAAACATAATTCTTGGTTAGAGGAATCAAATACACTTTAACTTATTTCCAACAAGAAATCTTAGATAATTATATTCTAAAAAATAATACACTTGAATGTGTGCAATGATGCAAAAGATATTATATAATAAATTAAAGAATCTTGTTTCGATGGATAAATATATAAACATGCACAGTAACCCTTATTCACCTATAAAAGTATAGTTTGTTGTAAGCTACTACAAAAAAGAACTATTGGAGGTAATAAAAACAAATTTATACATAGTTTAACTTGTATAAAAATAAATGTATACCTAGTTTAGCTTGCTATAGATCAAAGGACTGGAATCATATCAATTGGCCATGGAACAAGTAGCCTTGGATAAAGTATTACTAGGGCCTAAAGGACAACCTTTAAAAACTCCCATGGCAAGTGTTCGACACACCTCTTGCCTAATTTTCATATTCTCTTCTTCAAAGAAAATGATAGTAATAGTAAATTATATAAAATCATTATGTAGAAACAAAATATATAGAGTTGACATGAATATCTTATGTGTCCTCATAGAATATAAATAGAACAAATATCATAATATTGTAAAACTTTGGTGGAATGACTTCATTACACACAGTAACAAGTAAATAGATTGTATAAATTGTTCTTATGAATAAAAAGAAATATTTACATTGTTGGGGCTATAAGACAATCAAAACCATTTTCTCATAATTAAATATTCTCACTAACAAAGAGAGGGTAAACCGCTTGAATTGAAATTGATATACATGCACTGTTTTGAGTGTTAGGCCTTTTGCGAAAAGCCCTGGCTACTTTTGGGTTTTATTTACACTCAAACAACATCAAATTTCCTTGTAGACAACATCAAGTGAAAATCAGAACTAACATTGAAACCCTCTAAAGAGGAAGCGTTTGATAAGCACTTGAAGGCCAAAGAGTAGACAAAAAAAACTTGCATAAATTTTGACCCCAAAACAATGTCACAAGATAAACCAAGTTAGTTGTAGACTAACCTACACATAGAAGTAAGGAATTCCTTAGTTTGGATTGGAATCACAATAAATTAATCAAGCAAAGAACATTATAGAGTGTTTTAAGATAAGTAGAGTCTAACGTTAGTAATATAGATGACGTCCTTCAATCTGATACTTTGTTGTAGATGGAATAGCATTAGTATTGTACGTATATGCTTGTACAAGAAAAAATTCAACCGAGATGAGAATCAAGTTACAATATAATTATAGAGTTAAAATAACCAAAATCTTGTATAATATTGGAAGGAACTCCATGTATGAAGGGTAGTTTCATTTTGAAATCGTTGAGAAAAATAGAAACCATGCTGAAATCCTTCGAGGGAACCGTAACAAATGTATGATACATTGCAACCAAAAAGTTAGAAGTAAATAATTACAATAATATACCCAATATGCAAAAATGTCTATACTATAACAAACATAAATGAATGTAGAGGGACCAAAGACCTTGTGATGGCTTACTGAAGGATTTCATCCATACCACATTTTACAAGGAGTCTTTTTCTAAGAGCGTGAGATGGACATAACGTTTTCACATAAATTTCACATAGAATCACATCATCCCAAAACATCAATGTTCTATTTTTGAAAATCCTCATTGAGTAAACTATATTGAATGTAGTAATATTCATTTTTTTAACTACATAGTTTTGTTGAGAATTGTATGCAACTATGCTCTGATGTTGAATGCTATGTTTGCAAAGATATTTCTCATATTCATTAGAGTACATTATCTTCCATTAACAATATGAATAGAGCCAATATGTGATTATGCTTCATATCCAATCCATACATGAAAATCCTTAAAAGTTTTGAAAGCTTCAGATTTACTTTTCAATAAGTGCAACCAACACATTCCAATATAATCATCAACACAATTCTTCGTACATTTGTTTTCATTAGCATAATGAAAATTCATAGGAGCACACAAATTAAAATATATATGTCCAACTTTTCTACATGAATAAAGGGGCCTTGCTAGTGAATTGGAATAAGGAACAATATATTTCTTAGATTGCTAGTGAATGTGAACAAGGAGAAAATTATCTCAACAATAATATGAGATAACGAATAAGTTAGAAATGAGTATGCATAGCTATAGACCCATACAAATAAGGAAGTGGTAAATCCCACATATATTTAGTAGGGCACTCAATTAACATATTTAATGCTTAAAGTAGTTAGGTATAACAAAAGAAATATGTTGAGTTCTCATTCTCTATGAATTAAATCACCCTTGAAGAGGAAAGGGCAAGACCAAGTAGAGCGGAAAATGAGATGATATTTACAGATAGTCTAGAGATCTTGGTATAATAAACAATGTTCCAATGTAAATAAGCTCGATAATTTTCCATGTAGTAGAGAATTATTTTGGGCATAATATTTAGTGTGGGCTAATATTCCATGTTTTTTCAAAATAAAAAATAAGAAGTACTTGTTGATTTTGACATTTATTTATTTATTTATTTTCTCAAAGTTTTATACTATAAAATTATTTTAACTTGAAAACCATTAGAGCTCTCAATATTTTAACGAAAATATCATTAAAAAATTTACATTATGCATATTAGGGAGTACTAATGTTAGACAAGGTTTATAAGCTTTAAAATAAATTTCCATCCTTGAAATTTTTGCTACTAGATAGGATCCTTTGAGAACAAAGAAAAAACATGGCACTGTTGTGGAAATATGTATGAAAGAATTAAGTAAAAGAGAAGAATAACATGAGACATTTTTTTAATAAAACTATTATATTTGGAATAACTAACAAGGAATAAAGTTGTGGGTCATTAATGTTTGCATGTTGCAAGGCTTTTTGACATAGTACGGATGAAAATCTCCTCAATGTGAAGGGTGTGTACATTTCATGAGATTTTTTCTTTGAAATGATGAAAGATAATTTAGGATGCATAAATGTAATTATATTGCACTTTAGTGAAAGAAACAATGAATGCTTATTTTATTTTGTTAAAGTGTTTTATGCATGTCCAAGTTTGTTTCACCTTCATGGCTTCTTTTAATCACAAGGAGAACTAAGGAATTTGTACATATATAATAAAAATATGAACATTTTTAGTACAAGAGTTCCAATAGGAGGTGATGTAGGTGTTACCTATCCTAAAGAATGTGTACTATTGAACAACTATTTCCTTCTTAACGAAAAGTATTACCTTTCCCATTGAGTGTATATCTATTTTATTAGATTTCATATATTTTAATGTCTTTCCTAAAATATATTTATTAACTAGTCATTAACCATCAAAAATATATTTTCATATTTTAATACACTCTCTTCCAAATCATGTGGAAGGTTAAATAATGAAGTTAGAGAAACATTAATATGTGTATAATGATTTCAATATATTTTGGTTTGTATCCTTTAAATTTGATTCCTAAAGAAATAAATGGGAACGCATTCGAGATTTCCATAATTTTAATAGAAAAGTATTTCATAGACTCTAAATATCAATGAAAGTTAGTGAAATCCATTGCATTGAACTCAACAATGCCTTAGATTTCAATACAAAGCCTCAAAATTTAACTTAGAATTTATTACAACAAAAGAAAACAAAAATATTAAAAAAATCATATTACAAATATATATATATGTTATATAATATATATATATAATATATATATAATATATATGTATTATATAACTATAAATTTATATATGTAGATATATATATATTATATATTTAAATAATTAATGTATATTAATATAAATATGAGTGAATAAAAAAAAATTGAATACAATATTTCAAATTCTCATAACATATAAATAAATTTGTGAAAAAACATATTTATGATTCCTTATTTTGTTATGTTGATAGTGTGTATACCTTATAATAGGATTTCTATAATTTTAATTTAATTATCAAAGATCAATAGGTTGATGCTAGAGATTCATTAATCAATAATTAATGATTTTAATATTAGTCATTAAGAAGGTTGAGATTGATTTAAAATGTAGTTATGATCTCTATTCCTTCTCAATTTAATTGAAAAAATTGCTTGAAAATTAATTTAAAATATACTATATATAGAATATTCTCAGTATAAAATTATTTCTTGGTTTTGTTTATTAACTATTTGAGACCCATATATTAAATGGATTGAAAATTTTCTATTAAGCCATCCAATTATTCATAGAATCAAACACACACCTAAACCCATATACATATTGCAATTAACAAGTGATATATTAAAAAATTTCATTAAAAGTTACTAAACTATATCATTATATTATTATTAATATATTTATTTATCTCTATTCATTTTATGGAGTTATATAATATAGAAAAATATGTTTATCCATGTAGTTTCACCTCACTATTATTATGGAAATCCTTTAATTGGAAACATTTCTTTTTACATTACCATGGCTTAGAAATACCACATTCCCAATATGATGTGCTGCTATGTGATTTTCTTAAATTAATTAATTTGAGATAATTTAATTAATAGAGTATACCTAATTTTGACAGAAATTTTATCATTGATATGTCAATATTATCATGAATATTCCAACATATTCCATACTGTTTAAATATCTACGATCAACATAATAATTAAATTATAACTATGGAAGATCTAT
>APFE031447703.1:0-30381 GCA_000404065.3 Pinus taeda | reverse complement strand
TGTACTCGACCAGATATTTCACATGCAGTTGGGGTTGTCAGCAGGTATATGGCAAATCCAGGTAAAGAATACTGGTCAGCAATGAAATGGGTGCTTCAGTATTTGAGAGGCACAAGTGATTATTGTATCACTTATAACAGGAGTAGTGAATTTGTTTGTGAATATGTTGATTCCGATTTTGTAGGTGATTTGGATAAGAGAAGGTCAACATCAGGGTATGTCTTTACTCTTGTAGGTGGAGCTATTAGCTAGATGTCAAAGCTACAGAACATTGTTGCTTTATCCACTATTGAAGCAAAATACATAGCTGCTTCTCATGCTTGCAAAGAAGCAATTTGGTTGAAAGGTTTGTTTGGTGAGTTTGGTAGGTTACAGGACAACATGAAGTTATTTTGTGATAGTCAAAGTGCAATTCATTTGGCTAAGAATCCGGCCTATCATAGTAAATCAAAGCATATACCAATCAAGTACCATTTTGTAAGACAGGTTATCACTGAAAGAGGAGTCTCTCTTGAAAAGGTGCATACAAAGGAGAATTGTGCAGACATGTTCACGAAACCGGTTTTGTTAGAGAAGCTATGCTGGTGTTTGGCTTCTCTTGGCTTGCATAAAAGATAAAATAATAATAACAGGGCATCAGGCTAATTGTTGTCAAGGTGGAGATTGTTGATATTTTCCGTTTTGCATAAGATAGGAAAAATCTCAGTAGATGACAACAATAGGAATCAGTTCCTAGATTAGCTCCAGTTTGTTGGGAGGGAGTTAATGCATCCTAAATTTGAGTTGAGAAGATATATGAGGCAGTTAGATTCTCTTTGCTATATAACAGGTATCCATACAGATTGTTTGGAATGAGTGTGAGAGTTTGTGAGGATTTGATTTATGTAATCTCCTGTTTGATTAATAAAGAATTGTCGATGCCTATGTTTGGTGGACGTAGCCCAGATTGGTTGGGTGAACCAAGTTAAACCTCTATGTCTTATGTGCTTGATTTATGTGTTGAGTATTTGTTTTAATTAACTGTGCATCTGATCTCCAACAAATTCCCCACAACATGAAGACATAACACAAGAAAAATTCTCAATATCTCACATGGTAGAGAAACTAACACATGCAAAGAACAAGAACATACTCAATAATCTGACTAAGGGCAGGGGGAATTCAACAGTTAAAAGAGCCAACAAGATTAACAATGCAAAACCAAAGACTACCAAATAAAACTTCCACTTCACAAAGTCAACAAATAACCACAACAAAGCACCAATACAACCAAAAGAACCAACTTTGAACAAAACTACCTTAATTAGCAAAACTTTGAGGCACACAGAAAAGTCCCACAAAACAAAAGAACAACCTTGGATGCCATTCAAAACGAGAGAAGTAAATGGGATTACCTCCAAACTTACATCTAAAGACTTGTACATGATTCAAAATAAAAACCCACACCCTCAACTGCTCAACAACACAACACAAAGACTGGTACAAGATTCAAAATAAAAACCCACACCCTCAACCGCTCAACAACACACAACACATTACCTGGACTCTAATCGACTCATAAACCAAAAACCACAGAACAAGTAACAAAGCACAACAACCACAGAAGAATCGAGAAGAAGAGGATAATTCCTCCCCTCCATTCTTACCCTCGATGTAGTTTGGCCAACCTAGCACCATTAGCAGGCATTTAAAATGACAAGGCCAACAACGTGCTAACCTATAACCGGATCGCCACACGTCCCCAAATGGTGACACGTATTACCCATTCCACACAGTTTCCAACGATCCCTCTCTGCCCAAGTAATGACCCCATGATGTTTGTATTAATTATAAAAATTGTTTTTACATAACCTACTAAATTTTAATCAAAACTACTTATGTTACATTCATCTTGGTGATGATAATTGACTTACGCACATGGGAGAGAGGTGTCATTTGCACGTGTCGAGTCTCCATGGCCATTCATGGGCAATTAAATGTGAGTGGTCGTTAATCATATTATGAAAAAGTGCTCGTTCCCCACTCCGCATGCCTCTTGTGTGCCACCGCCACTACTCACGTTTTGCTGGAGGAGGTGGCGGTGATTATTTTGTGCACTGAAAAAGAAAGGATTAAATAAATTTTAGCCATTTTTTAAAATCATAATTTGGTAACATTTTTGTGGGTATTTTCAACGTGAGCCTTTGTATTATGTATTTTAATATATTGAATTTAATTATATATAAGTTATTGTTTAACTTTGAAACTAGCATTCGCAACCAATGTTGCAAAGTAAACGCCGTAAGGCATAACTATGGGTCTTAAGGCATAAATATGGGTCTTAATGGGATATCTTTTTTATGAATCATTGACTGCTCATAGATTTTTGGGGTCATAGGATGCCTAGGGATGAGCTACTTCTGAGTAAGACGATTGAAAATGAGAAGAGAAATCACATTTTTTATATGTCGTAGCACTTATTGCACCCAAATTTAGGAGATAAAAAACCTCACATCCTTGAAAAAGTTCTACTTCAAAATAGGATGCATTGTCTGTGATTATGCCTATGGTGGTCATATAAAAAAACTACAAAGAAAAGCCTCAAAGATTACATAATGGCTTTAGATCCCAAATGGACTTGACAATCTTCATATAATGGATTTGGTGTATTTTGCATGCCACAATACTTAGGATTGAAGCGTAGACCTGTTTGACTATACACATGGTGAGACTCATTTACAATCTATATCAGAGTAATCATACCCAAGGCCTTTCCAAATTCAATTACTATTTATAATGTTGTGCCATTAATATTGCCAATAAGTGTTGGAAAAAATTATGGTGTCACATGAAAAATTATGCATCTCAAACATAGCATTTAAAGTGCAACAAAACTTGTTTTTAATTTGATTGAAGTTCCATTTGCATCATGCAATCAAATTGTTATCTATAAAACCCTATCCCTGTCGTTAATACAAAATCACATCATGATGTGATTTACATTGTACATATGCTTTTTTAACCTTTAATTACTTTATCTACTTTCTCTTTTTAAAGTTGATGTCAAATTATATTATGTTATGTGGACATGAAATATTATTATTTTAATTGCAACCCATAGTGAGTGAATTCTTTGTCATATCAAGAACAAATCTACTTATCATACTAAGATTGAGATTATTGATGTTTTATAAAAAAATTAATTTATTAAAAATAACTCAACATGCATATTCATTTTTCATTTTCATTTTATATTATACCAAATATTGCTTTTTAGAATTTTTAATTTTATTTTTTATTTTAAATTTGATAATAAATGTTTATTAGCTTCTATCAACCCATATGTTAAACTATTCCAAAATAAATAAACCTAATTAACTGAATTACTACAAAAAGTTTAGGGTTTAAAAAATTTGCATTCCTTGAAATAGAATTTTGTGAAGTAAAAGGAACTACTTGCGCTTAGTTACTTCTTGATGACTTAAAAAAGAATACAACTGTTTGTTTAAATATTAATCCTCATAATAAGGTCACATGGCAATAAAAACCATACTTATAAAGAATGAAAACCATACTTATAAAGAATGACAGACATCTTGATGACTTAAAAAAGAATGCAATTGTTTGTTTAAATAATTAATCCTCATAATAGGGCCACATGGCAATAAAATGTTGGAAGATATTAATTCCAACTACGCTCTATTAATGCAGTAGCTAGATTAATCTAGAGGAATACAACGAATGTTTAAAGTACAGGTTCGGCGGGTCATCAACTATAGTTGGCGTTGAGCGGCTACAGTCAGCGGATTTAGGTAGATAATAAATAACCAGGTGAATCGTTGTAATGAGTTTTGTATAAATGTATGTGCCTTGTAATGTAATAAACAAGCTCATTTTATGAGTCTTCCAGTTTCTAAGTTGGTATCAGAGCTGAGGGTTTCGGCATAGTGGAGAGCTCAGGAGTGTGGGCTATTTTGAGTTGTGAGAGGTCACCCTGTGGCATTGTGTGCACGGTCCAGAAGATAGACCTAAGGTGATTTGTGAACTTCGAGCACTCCCTGGTTGAGTGTGATCATTATGGAGTGACTCTTCATTTTTATGGTGAATTGGTGAGGTGTGGTGTTGGTGATAGTCTCACTTTGAGGCCGAGTAGCAGTGTGAGCAGTGAACGTGGAGCTTCGCTAAAAATAACATTGTTCAAAAGCGTGGTAGAGGTGTGAGCAGATAAGTGGGTTGCAATATGTGAAGCAGTGTTAAAATTTTGGTGAGATTTTAAAGCACCGAGGAAGAGCGCCGAGAGAGAGATGATTGTGGAGTTTTGGTGAGGTTGCGTGACTTGTAGAAGTTCGAACAAGTTTTTTTAATGTGTGCACATCGAGGAGGAGATTTTTGTCTTCGTCAACTACTCCTTGTTGGTGGTGCCCGATGTTTGGAAGGTGTTGGGCGATGTGTTCCAAGCCAAGAAGGAGTGAAAGAAGCATTGATGTGTGAAAGTGATCAAATATTGATTCTGTATCTATTGTTGAAGGCTCACTGATGCCATTGCTGCCTGCTGTAACATAAGGGCGAGATGCGAAAATCGCCAGATTCCCTTAAACAACTGTGAAGTTGTTCCTGCTATATGTTATTTTGAAGAATCCCATCCTGCTATTAGAGTGAGCACTGTTGCCCCATTTTAGAGCAAGTAAAAAAGTCTTTGTGCCTACGTTCAGTTTAAAGCGGTTGAGTTTGCAGTTCTGTGTGTAGTGTTTAGTCTTTGAGTCTCCGCTCTCTCTGATATGGGATCTGCTGCGTGTGGAATCACTAAGTGTATTTTGAAATCTTGCCTTGCATGTTGTATTGTGCCTTCTGATATGTTGTTGGTGTGGCCTATTGTGTGGACTTAGTTGGTGTTGATTGTGGAGTAAAAGCTTGTGACTTAGCATAGCCTAGTAGTTGAATTTTCTCTAATGGCAATAGCTGCAGAAGAATATGAAATGCTTCAACCAACAGTAGATTTGAATCAGTAAGAAGAATTTGAAGACACTGATGCAATATTGAAGCGATTAATGCCAATTTTGCCAATTTTCTCAGGTAAAAATTTTAAGCTTTTGGCAATTAAAATGGAAGGATTGCTTGGTTCAGTAGATTTATGGAAATTTGTCCAAGAAGCTTCTATGAATTTGGATGATAAGTGTAGAAATGCAATAGCATTGTTTTTCACCATATCAGCTTTAGATGAAAATATTTTGTCAAATATTTTGTATGAATTTGGTGAAATATGTGATGCAAAAATATTTTGGGATATTCTTGAAATGAAATACAGTATGGAGGGTAGTGAGAAAGCTGAAATTGATGAAGGTGTTGTTGCTAAAATTGATTGTGTTGAAAGCATCATAGCTGCGATTAAGGGTGAAAGTATGTCCTTAAATAACAATAAAGTATGTGATATTAAGGAAATTCCCTGTGATGCAGAAACATATGAAGTCAAATTTGATGGCAATTATGTATCCCATGATGATTGGTTCAATATGATGCATGAAAAGAATCTAAGTTGTTATTTGGTGAGAAGAGTTGCCCACCTCCATACACAAATCAAATGTAGGATAACATGTTTACAACAACAGAATTGACGAAAGAGGTTGAAGACATGAATCAACCAACAAAGAAAAATGAAAGAAGCAAAGCTCTTTCCAAAGAGCACGATGACAAAAATCAATATGGTTTTGAATCTAACGTTGTTTTTGAGTGTGCAGATATTGACAATCAGGAAGAAGCAACAAAACATGAATTAGATTACCTTGTTTGGGATCTTGCATTACATCCCTATCCAGAAAAGGTTGCTGATAAGGGGCAGAGGAATTCTTTTAGGAAAGCCAGAAAGGTGAAGCTGAAACTACATCAGCAAAGAAAAAAGAACAAGCATGGATCCTTTAATAAGAAGGCAAAAATGAAATGTTTTGTTGTAAGCCTAGCTGAGACATAAACCAGTAGGCATATCAATTAAGAGTATGTTTGTTATATAGTTGGAATTAAGGGGGAGTGTTGGAAGGTATTAATTCCAACTACTCTCTATTAATGCAGTAGCTAGATTAATCTAGAGGAATACAACGAATGTTTAAAGTACAGGCTCTAGAATTCGGTGGGTCATCAACTATAGTCGATGTAGAGCGGCTACAGTCGGAAGATTTAGGAAGATAATAAATAACCGTATGGGAATCGCTGTAATGAGTTTTGTATAAATGTATGTGCCTAGTAATGTAATAAACAAGCTCATTTTATGAGTCTTCCAGTTTCTAAGTTAAAAACCATACTTATAAAGAATGAGAAGCATCGGCTGCCAAATAATTCGCCAAAGTGAGCCTTCCTAAAACATTTTTTCAAGGCGTCCGCTGCCAAATAATCTAACAAAATGAGACTTCCTAAAACTTTGTTTTTTAAGTAATTAAATTTTTTCAAGTAATTAAATAAGAATACAACTGTTTGTTTAAATAATTAATCCTCATAATAGGTCCACATGGAAATAAAAGCCATACTTATAAAGAATGACAAGCATCGGCTCCAAATAATCCGTAAAAATGAACCTTCCTAAAACTTTGTTTCAAGGCATCGGCTGTCAAATAATCCGCTAAAATGAGCCTTCCTAAGACTTTTTTTCAAGTAATTAAATATTGTCCAATGATCTAAAATAAATATCTAGCAACAAATATATTTTCTATAAATAAAACAAAATACTGGAAAACAACCATCACAAAGCAAAAAAAAAAAATTGCCCGGTTGATGACGAAAAATATTCTATTTCAATTTATTATGAAATGCCCTATTGGTGAAGCCATTAAAAATACCTTTTGCAATACCCTAAACTAAAGTTGACCTTGCAAGGCTACATAAATAAAATACTGTTTACATTATAAAATATTGTTTATATTAGTGATAAAATTATATTTTTACCAGATAAAACTGGTAAGAAAAATATATACAAGTCGAATTTCAATTTTAGTGCAAGAATAACAAGTAAAGTAGAGAAGACGACTTCTCCTCCATTTAGCTAAAGTAATGAGAATCTCCGAACCATGTTCTTGGGGATCAATCTCAACAACGAAATCATATTCGAATGGACAAAAATACATATTCAACGAATTTGGATCACTAAAAAAATCCATGTCTCAATCTGTCGATAAAACTGGTTCAAAAATTCTCGCTCTCAATCAGCTAATTAATAAACGAGTCAATGAAAATTATCCACTTCAATAGCTAAATGAATGAAACTAACCATTTAAAAAAATCTCTATCTCAATGACGTAATCAGATCCGGCAGACCTGAATTTTTTTTATTATCCATCAACTCTGAAATGACATGTGTGTTAGCTAATATATTAAATTATGATCAAGATTTTCCTGTTAGATGTTTGCATCCATAGAATTGGCACAGTAAATGGCTACGGCAGAAGATCCCGAATCCAGTGATGGTACCGCGCCAATAGTACAATTGGAGGTATTTTCCTGTTAGATGTTTGCATCCATAGAATTGGCACAATAAATGGCTATGGCAGAAGATCCCGAATCCAGTGATGGTACCGCGCCAATAGTACAATTGGAGGATAGAATTTACGCAAACGAGAGAAAATTCGATCAAATCTATTTGTTTTGGCAATGCCTCCCTTTATTGCAAGCAAATTCGTTAAAATCTAATTATTTTGGCGAGGTATTCCCCTTATTGCAAGCAATGTCAATCAATCCGATTAATTTGGCAAGGGTTTTCCATTCAGAAAATCTTTGAACAACGTTAACGCCCTGGACAGTTGAAATTCCGGAACTTCATGCACTGCTCCTCTTAACGGTGGCAAATGTCAAACCCTTGTAAATCACAGTGTATCCGCCGACCTGTACCATTAATGGGAATACAGATCAAATCAATATTTTATTGGTAAAACTAATGTGGCTTATTTGATTCTTTTACCTCGTCACCATTAACCCACGGGTATCATGGATACAGTTATAAAATTACTATATAAATTAAAAAATAAAAATGAAAACTATATACATTAATTAAATAATAAAATATATAAATTAGATATATATACATTAATTAAATAGTAAAATATATAAATTAAATGCAAATTATCATTGTACACATTATTAACAAATAATAAATTATATAAATGGGATACAAATTATCATTCTACAAATTATTAACCAATAATGCATGTAATTATGTAACTACGATATCAATAAATTGGCAATTGTAATTAAAATTCTCTTATTATCATAACTGAAAACAAAATTGTTTTATTTCATATCTGAAAACAATTATCCGCAACCCACTTGCAATTAGTTGACGATAAATTGGTAAGATCGTTGAAACAGAATCCGCCCAAGGCGGAACATCACTGGTCCGTAGTCACATGAAATTATGTTTCAGCAGTAAAGTGATAAATTCCAGACGATTCGAAAATTAAATTTGCCACAGTAATTGATATCATTAACTAGGTTTAAGTCTAAAGACTGGTACCTGCACGAGGTCCAGCTATAAGGTATGTTTGTCACATTTGCATGTATGGCTTTCTAAACATCCAGGCTATTAAGATACGCGTAAATGTAGTGATACCTACAAGGATCATATCCTGGAATTTCTGCTTCTTCTTGCAATTTACACATCAACCATAAGGAAAGCATACGAACAAAAAACGAGGTAAAAAGTTTAGATTTCGTGGCATCGCTTAAACACGTATTTTTTCTAGAAACCAAACAATTCACAAGTTACTCATTCGTTTATCACCGGTTTTCGTATAAGTGGTCTGACAGAAAATAATAGGGGTGCGGAGTTGTCTACGTTGAAGTGGTTTCTTTCAAAATTGTCAAAACTTTCTTGACTCCTTTCGTGGTTTCTTTGTGCGGTTTAGATTTCTTAACATACGCATTGTATTAAGAATTAACATTACCACCATTAGACAAGAGCTCTAAAATCTACGGTCCTCGAAGTCAAGTCGTCAATAACTGAACCAAAGTGATGCATCTCCTATCCGTCCTGCGTGACTACACAATCAAAGAGACGTGGAGAGCATCCGTCCTGCGTGACTACACAATCAAAGAGACATGGAAAGCATCAAGATTGTGGGAGAGCAACCGATTAGCTATCCAAAGCGAAACGCACGGCAAATAAACATGTTTGAATCCCCAGGGAAAGTAGTTTGTATGCAACCGTCATGGCATTCAAATCAATGGATCATCTTAATTCAATCGTCTAACAAAATATCTAACGGTACAAATTATGACACAGAGGCATTTAGGATAGTTGATTTCAGAGGTAATGCCTTAGGGCGTAATTACGGCGTAATTATTAATTTTCTTTTTATCTATTAACTTTTTATTATATATTTTCTATATATCTAAATAATTGTAGCGATAATCAAAGGTTAATTTTCACTTTTTGCCCAAACAAAATTGCCCAAATTCTAAGTTGGTTAATAATGTGATGGAATCTCCAAAATAAGTAAATACTGCCATAAGCCGTCAATGTATCGTTCGACATTCTAAAGTAGAAATTTATTTAAAAACCAATCATAAATATCTTCAGAAGAAAAAAACTAGGAGATTTATTTAAAAACTAATCATAAATAACTTGGGAAAACCAACTGAATCCAAGTGGACGGATATGCCCAGGACCCATGATAAGGACAGATGGTCTGAAAGGAATACTAACAAACTTCGATGGACCGTCCCCACTTCGAAAGAGCAAATATTTGTTTTCTTTTCTAGTTCCTCACTTATCATCCGTGCCAATTTTCTAGGTTGCTAACATAAAATAAAGTACCAATTTTCCCAAGATGGGACAATAAAAACAACAACAATTTTAATATCTATGTGGCCCTCAAAAAATCAACTTTTGTCAGCTTAAAATAAGCTTGCTACTTGGTTATTATATTTTAATCATTTCAACGAAAAAATAGCCATTAAAAAAAGGCTAAAAGCTGATTATATTTATAATCTTTTTAAATAGACTACGTGCTAATTATATTTGTAATCCTTTTTAAAATGGAAAAAGGACAAATCATGCCACACCTATTTTCGTGGGGTTGCTGGAGCTCCCCACAGCTCCAACTACTTGAGCATACCCAACCACCATGTAATAAAAGAAACCTTGATAATATCATAAATGTATATCAATTACATCTTGAAAAATAAATCTCTATTCACATTAAGAATTGTCGGAAGCAGAGTCCTGGTTTTCACATTAAGATATTCGGAACTCTCTTTTCCATTGTATATTGAAAATTGTCCATTAATATCTTCCAGACATTACAGTATATTACAGCCGCTTAGTGAAGCGGCCAGAGGATTGATTCACTATATTTCAAAAAAATTCTAACGACTCCTTGAAAAGGAGAAAAACTAGAAGTGACCATGGTGGCATGACTGAACATATATCACAAAATGTAAGGGCCGTCAAAATTGTATTGCAGGTTTGTCCAGCCCGCCCGTGCTACATCTCCATCTTGTGGTACCATAGCAGCCTGTGAGAACATTCACAAAAAAAACAAAAAAACAATAAGCAAACAACACTTACTAGAACCAAACCATGTAACCAGGACTCTGCTTCCGACAAATTCAGCTAGTTATTCAAAAACAATTCGTGCAGGTAGAAATGTTCTAAATTTAAATGAAGTTTCTGTGATCAGGAGATGTTAGGATGGACAAAGTATGTTCGAAACAGTGAGAATTTCGAACTTCTAAATCACACTAACTCTAGTTAATTTTGAAATATCCAGTTAATTTTGAAATATCCTCATAATGTTCTGGAAGCTATTTCAAAATTAATTGGAGATTTTCTGTGATCAAATGTTTGAATTCTCAACGTTTTGAACATCAAACTGTGATCAGATGTTTGACCTAAGAAGATTCAAACTGGGTGAGAAGTGTCATGCCACACCTATATTCAAAAGTTAACGAATAACTTGAACTCAACACTTGACCTAATCCAAGCAAAAATTTAGAAATTCAGGAACTCACAAGTCTGTTCTTACCAATCGACATAAATAAATTCACTCTATGAGAACATCCTTCAACGCTCAAGCTCCAGGAAGATGACGACACCTGGAAAATTCCTTCATCTGCCAACAGGACCTAAGAAAAGCCGAACTTAGCACCCACTGAAAAATTTCATAGGAAATGTTTCAACTATATTAAACTCCCCTGATATCCGAGATGAAGCAGATGCAAAACTGGAGCAGGAATTCATGAAATTATTTTTCTAAGGGTTCCGAACAGGCATTCTGTTGAGGAACACTACCGGTCTCCTCGTTCGCACCGCTTAATTCCCTGCATTCCATTGTTACAGGCTACATAGATATGATTAAACAGTGTAGCATCTATCAGAACTTGTACACTTGCCAGAATCAAATAAAAGATATCAGTGTCGTCTTCAAAAAATGGAAATGTGCAAAATACACAAGTTATATAAAAAACATCACAAAAATCTGGACATGAAAGGTATATCTCTGACAGAGCCATAAATAATCCTGCACAGCACATCCTACACACTAAGGAAAATGGGCACCGAAATTCCTCGCCATTTCCAAAGGAATTCATGGCAATAAACTGAATAGATGCTTCAGTCACATTTAAGAGGGAAAAACAGCTGTGTAAATAATTGAAAACAATTTTGCAAAATAAGGTGAAATCCCAACTATATATAGCTGAGACAATAGTGAAGGAAAGATGAAACCATAGGAAACAACGTTTATGTAAAAACATTACTTAAATTGAAGTAATGAAGCAGGTTAATCTAAATAATGGGTCACATTTCGTTATGGTTTTTTTTTATGATTACTCGTTCACTGCTAAGCTAGTAGATCATGAAGCAACAGAGGTCAGATTTGGAATCAGGCCATGAAAATGTTCTAATGCATGAAAGTAACTGTACAAAGAGAAAGCTTAAAGAGTTCTAGTTACAAAATTCTCCATTGCATTACGTTTGCAATGCAGAGTTATCACTGTGTTTTTTAGAATAATAACTGAGAGTCTTCTCCCTATCATACTGATAAAGATCATCTAAAAAATCTTCGGAATGCAGTGCTTCCACCACTCCATTAAGACATTGCTAATTAAAGACAGTCTAGATTATTCACAGTTTTTAAATCAGTTAATATCCATAAAATCACCAGGTTGGCTGCAAATCGGAGCCACGACACAAAATGAACGCTCAAAAGGTGATTGATGGTGATGCGTAAAAGCATCTCGCCTACGCTGGTGCTTCCGGTTAATTTGCACCGGTAAATGTTAGCCCAAACATGTTCAATATCACATTTTCTATCACATTTATGAGCGATGAAATCTTCCTACTTGTTCAGCAAGCTCGACAAATACACAACTGTTGTTGGCTCTTCATTCATCACCGGGGCTTTACCACATATGAGAGGAGAGCAACCGATTAGCTATCCAAAGCGAAATGCACGGCAAATAAACACGTTTGAATCCCCAGGGAAAGTAGTTTGTATGTAACCGTCATGGCATTCAAATCAAATCAAATCAACGGATCATCTTAATTCAATCGTCTAACAAAATATCTAACGGTACAAATTATGACACGAAGGCATTTAGGATAGTTGATCTCAGAGGGAACGCCTTACGGTGTAATTATTATAATAAGATTGATTATATTATTTAAAAAAAAATAATAATTATTTTTTTAGTCACTCGAAATAAATTTAGTTAACATTTGTTTTTTATAAACAATATTTCATATGTTTAGAAATTATTTATATTAATTACAAAATTTGAAAACATTACAACAAAACTTTTCATATCATTTGTACCAATTAAAATTAAATAATCAAAATAACACCATTTCTTTCTATCACTTCACAAAAATACAATAAACAAATTAACCACACACACACACACACACAGTATATATATATATATATATATATATTATATCTATAATATATATATTTTATACTATATATATAATATATATATATATATATATATATATATAATTAAAACTAACTTTACTTTCATGATATATTGAAAAGGTGTTATTCCATTGAGTTTTTTATATAACCATATTCCTACCATATAGTTAGACATTTTATATATTATATGTTCACACAATTTTGTATTAATTTTTTCTTAGAGATTGAAAATTATATAAATTATTTTTCTATGTTGATTAGGTTTGAGAAGAAAATAAATATTGTTAAGTTTAAAATTAATAAAAGATTTGTTACTTGTGGTATTTTGGGGCGGTTGAAGATGAAAATCATTATTTTAGATTATCTATTTTATACTTACATTCTATTTAATTTTCAAAATATTTGTGACACTACCAACTTTCTTGACTTTTTAATTAAGAAAAAATATGGTGATTCAGGAAATGTTCTTTCACTTTGTTTTGAGTATAGAATAAAATGTTAAATAACTCTAATTAATCGCTTACTTTCTTAAAGCTTGTAGTCTTTAAGTGCAATTTTTTGGAAAGCTTTTGGGTTTTCTTTCCGATCTAAGTCTTTTAAAGCTAGTAATCTTTAAGTGCAATTTTTTGGAAAGCTTTTGGGTTTTCCTTCCAATCTAAGTCTTTTAGAACCAGACAGGAATTCATTGAAATGTTTTCTATAACCGGACAAGGATCCATTGAAATCACAAGTTTGACAGATGAAATCTACAAAATCGTAGTGCCCCAAGGGTTTTCGAGAGTTTGAGTCCATGATTATGGCCAAAAATCCACCAAAAACTCACCAAAAAACCTAATAAGTCACACTTAAAGACTACTCCTTATTAAAATAATATAATCCATAGAGATCTCAATAAACATTAAAAATCATCATTATTTATTATAAATTAAAGAAATCTAAAATCGAAAATCTAAAAAAAATGTTTTTCATTATTTAAAAAGATGATTTATCAGTTTTATTTTTCAATAAAATTTATTATTATAATAAAAAATTAAATCTATTATTATGCATCAAGTTGTT
The DNA here is from genome assembly GCA_000404065.3 of Pinus taeda. Lineage (NCBI taxonomy): Eukaryota > Viridiplantae > Streptophyta > Pinopsida > Pinales > Pinaceae > Pinus > Pinus taeda. The sequence continues at coordinate 16,447 of APFE031447703.1, read as the reverse complement.
ATTGTTATAGATAATTAAAATTAGCCAGATAATTTTTATTTAACATTGGCACTCTTTGAAATTAGTCTTATTTTATATATATAGACTTGTTCCTTTTATTATTATCTAAAAATAAGTATATTATTACATCTTAAATTTAATTAATTAAAACCAGCCTAGATCTGGAGTTAAGATGGATCTAAGCTGATTTACTTTCCCTCTTTGAATAGGCTATATTCCACATGAATACCATGAGTCAATACCATGTGTTTTCAATACTATGAGTCATTTTTACTTTTATTATTATTTTATTTTTATAGGGTTATTTCTATTATGTTATTTTTACTTTTATTTTTTATTTTATTTTGATGGGGTCAAAATGCTTACATTACATTAACATTTTTCTTTTTTAAACTTGAGTTTAAGTTGTTTAGTCATTTGTGTTCCCCAATTTTTTTTAGGGTGTTGAATCCATTTATGCATTCAAAAATGCATTTTGAAAAACAACAAAAAATCACAATCTTGCTTGAAATTGTGTCCTTTGATATATGTTGATTATCCTAATTTTACCTTTTTTAAAATATGATTTGTTATTTGATATTATTTGCTATTCTATTTTACCGTAATGTCACTTGTTATCTGATAATTTGCATAGTAATTTCATAATTGTAATATAATTGTAATAAGTAAATATGAAAATGTAAATATGAATTTAGAGATAAAAGGTAATTTAAATTTGAATATGCCATCATCTTTCATTTATGAATATAAGATAAATATGTGGGTTAAAAACGATTAATTTGTCAATATTCTCACAACTATGATGTTTCCATCATTAATATATTATTGAACTCCAAATTTTCATTAATTTATTAATTAAAATCATTAATACTATTTCTTTTTATACAACCTGGAATTTTTTTATCCCTTAAAAGTTCACGTAGACTGACTAATAAATGAAATGGTCTTTTTGAGGGCCTCCCTCACATCCTACTCCATCAAATATGTATTTAGAGAAGACAACAACGATGCGGATAAGCAATCTAAAGAAAGTGTATAGGGACAATATGGAGTCATGAAATACAATCTATCAATAGACCATCTCATCTGAGAGGAAGGCGAGATCATCTTGCCATAACACACCGATCTTGTTTTCTTGTTTTCTTATATATTGTCTAACATATGCAGTGGCAATGGGCACAATAATATTTTTATTTTTGAATATCTGATTATGGGAATGACCACCATATGTTAAATTAAGATTCTCAGTGATGGACTGTTACACAAAAAATTGTCACCATGACTTTCTATAGTTTGTGTGAGTCCATCAATACTCATAAATACCTCCTTTGCAAGTCTTAAACCTCAGCTCTTCATGTCAAGCCTTGAAAATGGGAGAAAGACCTTAAAAATATCTGAAATCCTGGTTTCGCACTTTCTCCTAGCATTGCCTGCGGTGCCACACCTAATGGTCATGTTTCCTGCAAACCTAACCACTCTGTATATTGAGTGATGGGTGCGAACCCGTGTAAAAGTTAAAAAGGCGTGAGTTCATTCTTAAAAACTCATCTTCGGTCACTTCTAGACACTTCTAGAAGGAATATTACGCTGGCAAGTCCGCTCCACCTTGGTTCATCCATTCCATAACTAAGGGAGCTAACTCCATGATATGAGGTGCTTATCCCATTGAAGGAGGAACTTATCCCTTCAATGGTGGACCTGCAACTTCCTCCATTTGCACTATAAATTCATGCATTGGGCTGGTTGTACAGGAGGTTAAAAGCGGAAGATTCTTGAGGGTAAATGTTGTTGAAAACTAGGCTTCCTTTTTGAGCTTGTGAGAGGAGAGATCACATAGCTTTCATGTCATTTGGGAAGTGAGTGAGGCTTGTCAAAGTAGAGGAGACCCCTGCTGGACCCTGGAAAGAACTTGCGCAACATCAAGGCAAAGGTTGTAAAGTTCTTTTATTCATAAAGTTAATACAATCAAGTTTGTTTTTCTCAATGAACTGTCTCTAATGGTTTGTTTTATGAGCTCCTTGATCTTCATAATGAACATGTTTTGTTATATGCAGGTATGTTTTGATGTGTGCTTGTTTGTGTATGCAGGTTATTAAGTGAGAATTACTTGAAGCTGTTGGGATAAAACTGCCTCAAACAAGCATTGGACCGAGGTAGGGTCTATTACACTTCTTAGTATTCATTAATAATTGAAACATGTTTAGAGAAAAATAGGTTTGCTTGTGCTCTTTGTTGCTAGATATCATTAGATACTAGGGAGATCGGTCTTGTCTGCAAGAACGATTTATCTGGCCAACAAATTGGCGACTCCACTGGGGAACGGTTTGGTTTGGATTTTGATTTGCGTTTGCTTTGACTTGAGAAACTTAAGTTTTTGTTTATGGTTTTCCCTCGATTGGTGTGAGTTTGGGTACTGGTTAGATCCTGGTTGATTTTTTATTTTTTGAAATTTTAGAAGAGGACCGCACCCTCTGAGTTAGTTACAGTGCACACCTATCCACACTATTATAGTGTAACATAGAGTGGCATTGCACCTGGTTTTACTAGATGCCTGCGAACCCCTGTCAAAAATTTGAAAAACCTAAAATCCATCTACCCAATTAGGTCTAGTTTTTATCCATAGTTGTTAGTATATGCCCAGACCTGCATTTGTCTTGACAAAAGTTCCTTTTGAGTTAGTTTTCATTGGCATTTTTGTTTGGAGTGATTTTCTAAGAAGTTTTGTTTGATTGGATTGGTTTTTGATTGGTCTTTGTAGTAGCTCAGAGATCTGAAAGCTTAGAGCCTTAGATCACCTGGTCTCTCTGGTTTTCTTGCTGAGTTTGACTGGCTTATTAAATCTATCTATGAAGAGACCTAGATCCCATTTGTCTCTTTTGCAAAACTTTGATTGAACTTGATTAAAAGTTTTGAATTTCATTTTTTCTATTAAAATATAATTGGATGTTTTTGATTAGTTTGTTGAGCTGAAAAAATTGATCCTTAGTTAGCTAAAACACTAAGTTGAACATCCTCAAAAACATTTCAAGTGTCTTTTCAATCCATTTTTCGTTTAGATCTCAAGATTAGATCATAGTTTTGAGTTTTTTGTATAAATTATACAAGCTTGTTGAAAATTTGTTTTCAATAGTTTTTTAGAGTTTTTCTAAAAATCTTAAAATCTCTCTTAAGGGAATTGCTTATTCTTGTAGTTGTTGAGTGTTAAAAAGCAAAGGGATTTTCTTTGAGTGTCATTAGTAGTCTTGGTTTTAAAAAGTTCTTTGGAAAAGACAAAAAGTTTCCTTTCAATTGTATGCTAAGAGAAAGATTTGATTTGCCAAGCATTGCATTTTCGACTCTTCCTTAGCTAGATATTCATTGAAAAGGAAAAGGAATTGTTATAATCTTAGGTGCATTTTTAGTGTTTTGGAGTCGAGTCTTCATACCACAAAGTTTCATCTCTGCACCCATTGACTTAAAGAACAAACAATAAAATTAACGCTTAATTAAAATCAATCTAGCAATCATTTTATTTTCTAGGACTCTTTTCACCAACATAGCTTATGCTAGTATCTTGGAGTAGGGAGTAATTAACTCTCAAAGGTAGTTTAAACAAACAAGTAGTTGATCTTGAAGCAAGAAGAAAATCCAATTGTTACATCTATGCTCAAGGAAAGCTCCTCTTAAAGGAGAAGCAGGAGATCATATCCGAACCAGTGTGGGAATCAGTCCTTCCTCATTGGGAACGATAGAAGATATTCACGTATTAAAAATGGTAAACCTCGGATTAACCATTGTCGAGGAGCCTAGGGTCACTTATTGGTAAACCTTGGATTATGTGAAGGAGCCTTCAAGGGGATTGAGCTTGTTACTCTACCCTTGCATGCGTATCGGATCGTAGACTGTTCCCCCAGGTATATTTGTTTCCGTTGGTGACCTTAGTGACCATAATCTTTAGGATTCTTTCCTAGGTGATGGTGGAGGGAAGATCCCACTGTACCTGGAGCAGACATCGACTAGACTTACTTGGACTCTCTCGAGGGTTATCTTCACTCGAGACGGTTATAGTGGAGAAACATGTGCCAGTATGTTTCATTAAGCAGGTTGTCGGGGCAACTGTTCCAACCGCCATTTCTGTATTGAACTCTGCGACGTTGGATTTCATCACCAACTAGTGTTTTCAATCCAGAAAGATACTGTTTGTGTGTGGTTTGATCTCCTAGATTTGTTAGGCGTGTGCTTCAAATTGTTTGGTTCTTTAGAGACTTCAGGTGTTTTTCTTGAGAGTTTTATTTGTTTTTGTGTGAAGTAATTTGATTATTCATGGCTGAATTACCGAGACAATCCCCTCAACTTCGCAGGTAGCTTCCTGAATTTACACCAAGTCAGCTGGAAGGGTTGTGAGCCCTTGTCACACCTAGTGAAAGTAGGGTTGGGTCACCGGAGGCCGGAGAGTCTTCATTGATTGTACATCCTGATTATATAGTGCAAGCAACAGAACATATTTCTGAACCGATTTCATTTTTTGAAGTTGCTGGTCGTATCACTCCTACTAGCTCGGTAGCCGAAGAACATGAAATCTCTGAACCTGAAACTGAAATTGCTACTACTCCATCTTCAGGATTTGCTTCTCATGTTTCTAGTGGTCCTAGTTCACCCAGAGTATAAAATATTATCACCAAGAATCTTCCTTCTAGACTCATTTCCATTGAAGAAATTGTAAGCTCAAGTCCGGATGAAGGTATAAGAATCCTTGAAAATCAACCGACTATTGAACTTAGGGAGCGTGAATCTATTTTCTTTAGTCCCATTAGAGGTGACGCTTTGTATATTTCGTTGACCAATTTCTTAGAAAATCCAAGTCTCGCATCTTCACCACCTCGATTTCCTTTTCATCCAACACCCAGAGGTTATTATCCTCCCTTGAATATGTCAAGACAGTCATCCTTGTTTACTCAGATGCCAGAAATTTTTTTACATGGTGGTCCTTCTGTTCCTCCTGGGTATTAGTCTGTATGTGGTATGTTTTCAGGAGCTTCTCCTCAACCCATCGATTATGCCGTATCTCCTGGTCATAACGGAACTAAACCATTAAATGTTGAAGAGATTCTTATTATGTCTGGTACTACTCCTAATCCGCAACCTCAAGGTAGTTCAATACCGTTTGGGGGTAGCCACAACGTACTCCAATACCGTCTGGGGGGCAACCCCAAGGCAGTCCATTACTGCCTGGGGGTCAACCTTAAGGATAGTATGTTCCTACAGGATAGTATTTTCCTCAAGGTCAACCCCAGTACCAATATGTACCCCAAGGTCAACCGCAGTATCAATATACACCTCAAGGTCAATACCAGCCTCAAGGTCAGTACCAACCCCAAGGTCAGTACCAATCGCAAGGTCAGTACCAACCCCAAGGTCAGCACCAACCTCAGGGTCAATATCAACCTCAAGGTTTTCAACCACCTTCAGGTCAATCACTTGTTCAAGGACCCGAAAATGTATCAGATAATTATCAATCTTACACTCAACCTGGTTTTGGTCCTCAATACGTTCAACCTGTTATGGGTCCATACCCCAGAATGAACATGGTGTGGGATCAACAAACTCTGGAACCTAGTGTGCAGTTGTCATCTCAATCTGGATAGTCTTTTTTTTCTGGTTCACCCCAACAACCTGTCCAGCCTACTACTCAAACTGCTACACCTGGGGCAGTTCAACATCTGAGCCTACTTTGCCACGAACTCTATCCCAAATGTCTGCTACAACTACTGCGGCTTCTGTTCAATCCACTCCACCTATTTCTGGAGTATCAGCGGCTCCAGTTTCTACTGCTCCTGTATCCACTCCTCCAGCCTCTTTACCCCAGTCTGGACCTACAATCCAGACTCCAGTTTCTATGCCTGTAGGACAACCTAGGCCTAGTACGGTTGTTACAAGTCAACCACAATTTACTTATCAACCGTACTAGGGGCAGTACTAATACAGGCCCGTTGTGCAAAACCTAGCTTATCATTATCAACCGTACCCTGGGTATACATATCAACAACCTCAACAACCCTAGTATGGTCTGATTAATCCTAGTTTTCCAGGAGGATATAATATCCCAAATGTGAATCCGATACCAAGCTATCATGGATATCCTCCTCCTGGGGCTAGTCTTATGACCCCAATCTTTCGGGATCCAAACTGTCAGTTACCATTTATAGCAACTTTGGATTTGCCTGACTTGTCACGCCTTATGAACGATCCAATTAATTATCTTCCATTTTGGCCGCCAATGCTGAATAAGTTGCCCAGTGATATACCAAAGTTTGAGGGGAAGCCAGGAGAAGATCCGTTTAATCATGTGATGACTTACCATCTCTGGTGTGCGTTGAATTCCATTATAGATGATTCCATTAATCTTCATCTTTTTCAACGCACTTTTATTGGCCTTGCAGCCAAGTGGTACATTGAGTTGTCACGAGGCTATTTTTATAATTTTAGTCAGTTAGCCACTTCCTTCCTTATTCATTTTCAACTACCAGTCCGATATGAAAATGGCACGGAATTATTAACTTCGTTAAAGCAGTCGACGTCCACTTATATTTCAGATCATATTCACCAATGGCGACGTCGACGTCATTTAGTGAAAGTTTTTATCTCGGACCAAATTTTGGCAGAATGGTTTGTGAAATCATTATTACCCAAAATAACTGAAGATGTCGCTAAGGTAGGGGTAGTTACAGAAGAGCAAGTAATTGCTCAATCTCAGTACCTTGACTTAGTTTATACTTAGTCAGGTACGTTGCATGAGAAAGTCCCTGACCTTCCGAAATAAAATCAAATAGCTGCACCTCCCTCAGGGTCTCATGATGCCAACGGTATGATTGGTACTCTTGATACCAAAAGTAAGAAGAAATCATCCAAAAATTCTTCTCCCATAATAAATTTACTAGATTCCCCTAAGCGTGAGTCTTCACCTGAAATTTCTGCCAATGTTCATGTCGTAGAATCATCCACGACCAAATCAAAATCTAATGGCAAGAAGAAAGGTAAGAAGAAGAACAAGCAGAACTCAAAGGAGAAATCTGAGAAACCTGAATCTACTGATGAGAAACGAAAACCTGGATATCCTTGTCTCATCTGCGATGAGGAGCACTTTACAAGGGATTGTCCGCATCGTGTCGAGGTTACGAAAATCGTCAAAGGTTCGCAAACACCTAGTGTTTTGAAGGATCCTTTTCCAAATCAAGACAGTAAAATGATAGGCTCTTCCTCTAATGCCTTGGAAGAACCCATAATGATGATGTCACATGTAAGGATCGCGACACGATCGCAAGATTACGTGAGTAAAAGTCCTTTTGGTGGAAAGGAAGATGAATCTTCTAATTCCAATCCATCAACCTCAGCTCCGTCTGGTTCCGATCCACTATAGATCGAGAAAACCAATCTTGACTTAGTAATCAAACCACTCGCTAAGGGTATACTTCGAAAGTTAGCATTCAATCTGCATGCAAGAGTTTCTCAGAACTATAACATTGTTGAAGATTTAGCTGTTTCACCTTCAGCAATGTCGGCTTTGGAATTACTACAATCATGTCTAGCACAACATAAAATGCTATTGTCGGCTATAGGAGCTATTGATCTTCAGGACTCAAACCTCATAGTCTTCGATTTAGAAAATAGTACACTGCATATTCCTCATCAAATGGCTTTCCAGATCCCAGTGTTAGTCAAAAATAGACCTTGTTTTAGGATTGCGATTGATGAGGGAGCTTCCACGTGTATTATGTTGATACAGTGTTGGAAAACCCTTGGTTCTTCTACGCTTAATCAATCTCGGACAATACTAAAGGCCTTTGATGGCTGAGGGTTTCAACCTTATGGCATTCTACAAGACTTGCCTATAGGGGTTGAAGGAAAAACTGTTAATCTAGATGTGGAGGTGGTTGATGCCCCTTTAGATTACAACCTTCTTTTGCGTCATAGTTGGTCTTATGCCATGACTACTGTTGTTTCATCAGTCTTTCGGCTTATTAAGTTCCCACATAATGGAAAGATTGTAACAATAGATCTGTTAACTTATTTCTCATCTGACCCATCCTCTACTGAGAGTATTCAACATGTTGGAAAAACTGTTATCCCCTATAAGGATGTTGGAGTAGGATTAGTTAAAGATTTAGGTTTACTCGGAACTTTTTCCTTTCCTCCTCCCAGTGTACAGTCTCCTTTCGCAACCATTCATATGATTTCGTCAGAATCCATTCTTCGTGACGATCCTTGGGTCGTTCCATTCGAATCCGAGGTGGACTCTCTTGGTGATGTTATGCCTTTGAGTCCCTTTGAAGTTTCTTATCAGGAAGTACAGTCGTTTTCCGACTCAAATTCAACCAACCTTGATCTAGTGAATGAGATCAATTAGAAATCACTTTCAATCTCAACCCGAGAGTCAACAACCTTTTTAGAAACCATTCACACTGATGAAAAAATTCGGGAACTGTTGTCTGTTAATGCATTACCATGGGAAGATCTTCATCATAGGTCTTCATTTTTACCCGAGATTGATCATTTTGAGAATGATTTTTCATCCACTTTTACCGTTGAATATGTCCAAGAACTGCAGAATCCATTGAAACATCCTGACTCTGAACAAAATTTAGCCAATATTTCTCGCACGGTTCCTATCGACATTTCAGTCAAACCTAGGATTGTTGAAAACATTCACATAGGTGCTTCTTGTACAGACACTGAAGTCAACACATATAAAGCCCTATTTCAAGAATTCTATGACGTGTTTGCCTAGTCCTATGAGGAAATGCCAGGAATTGATCCTTCAATTGTTGTTCATGAAATCAAAACCTACCCAGATGCTAAACACGTCCGACAATGGTTGCGTCAAATACACCCATGAAAAGCTGCTAACATCAAAACCGAAGTTGAGAAATTACTTAAAGTAGGTTTCATTTATCCAATTCCTTTAACGGATTGGGAATCCAATATTGTTCCAGTTAATAAAAAACAAAGGACAATAAGAATATGCATCGACTATAGGGATATTAATCGTGCTTGTCCCAAGGACAATTATCCCACGCCTTATATCGATCAAATTATCGATGATTGTGCCAACAGTGAAATTTTCTCCTTTATGGATGGCTTTTCTAGTTATAATCAAATTAACATTCTACCTGTAGATCAACCAAAAATGACATTCATCTGTCCGTGGGGGACATTTGCTTATTGCAAGTTACCTTTTGGACTGAAGAATGTCGGGGCAACTTTTCAAAGGGCCATGTCTTATGCGTTTCATGACATCAAGCACATTCTGCAACCCTATCTTGATTATTTACCAACTCATTCATTACGAAGAGCCGATCATCTCACTCACTTATGAGCTCAATCTGCACAAGTGTGTTTTCTATATCGAAACGGGCTGATTACTAGGATTTGTTGTATCGAAAGCCGATATTCACGTCGATCCTTCGAAGGTCGAAGCCATTATCAAGTTACCACCTCCTTCGACTCTTCGCCTACTCTAGAGTTTGCAAGGGAAAGCAAACATTTTATGTCGTTTCATTCCTAACTATGCCGAGATTACAAAAGGTTTCACCCGGTTGTTGAAACAAAACACTCTATTCTTTTGGGACGAGATAGCTGACAAATCTTTTGATGCTCTAAAACATGCGTTGACGCATGCGCCATTATTGCATCCTCCCAACTACAACCAGGATTACTTCTTGTACCTCGCTGCTTCCCATTCCACTATTGGGATGGTTTTAGTTCAACAGGATGAATTCGAAAGTGAACATGTGATATATTATCTTAGTCAGACCCTAACTCCAACTGAGTTAAAATATTCACATGTGGAGAAACTGGCCTTAGCTACAGTCTAAGCTCTTCAGTGCTTTCATCACTACATTTTGTTACGAAAAACCACTGTCATTTCTAACTGTAACCGTATGCAATACATTTTGACTAAACAATTGAATGGGGGAAAGTATTCCAAATGGATTGTTATCCTGCAGGAATTTCAGTTGGAATTTGAGAAGGCCAAGTCAAAAAAGTCTTTTGTTTTTGCAGAATTAATGTGTGACTTCCCTCGTGCCGATACCGAACATGTGGCGGAAGAATCCATTGCGGATGAATCCTTGTTCCTTATCAGCACCATTGATCCATGGTACAGAGATATCATACTCTATCTCCAAACCAAATCTTTTTGGCCCGATACTTCACGATCTCAATGCCGGAAAATATGATTCCAATCCCAACCTTACACTATTATTGGAGATACACTTTATCGTCGTGGGGTGGATTCCATCTTCCGTTGTTGCCTTACTTATGATGAGGCTGAGAAGGTTCTTAATGACTACCACTCTGGAGCGTGTGGCGGTCATATGTCTGGGTATGCCACAGCCCAAAGGATTTTGTGCGCTGGCTATTTCTGGTTGTCCTTATTCAAAGATTGTATTACTGTCGTCCAGAAATTCCACAACTGCCAAATTTTTTATCGTAAGATGCGCACTCCTCCTGCTCCTCTCCACCATATCATTGTCGTTGGTCCATTCACAAAATGGGGTATCGATTTTATTACATGTAACCCTCACTCAGCCGTGGGGCATGTGTATATCATCCTTGTGGTAGATTATTTTACCAAGTGGGCTGAGGTGATGCCTACATTTTCGGCAGACGGCAAAACTGCTACGATTTTTGTTTTCAATCATATAATTGCTAGGTTTGGTGTTCCCCAAGCGATTATCATTTACCATGGGAATCATTTTCAAAACATCATGATGGCTGAACTTACAAATCAGCTTGGCTTGTGTCACGATAGTTCCACTCCATATTACCCACAGGAAAATGGTCTGGTTGAAGCAGTCAACAAAGTTCTAGTCACCATGATCCAAAGAATCATTGGGATTCATCGGTCGAGTTGGCAGACCATGTTATTTTTAGCGCTTTGGTCATACCAAACCTCAGTCAAAACATCAACAGGTTTTACTCCCTTTCATCTAGTTTACGGTTTAGAGGCAGTATTGCCCATTGAATGCGAAATCTCGTCATTACAAATTGCTGTGCAATTATTACCAGCCACTTCCAAAGAGGAAAAATGTTTATTATACTTAGCTCAATTAGCTGAGAATCGACGCAATGTTGCATTAGTTGTCGAAACTCATGCCAAACGGATCAAAGCTCAGTATGATCGAAATGTTACACCCTGCAATTTTTCGGAAGGCGACCTAGTTTTACTTTACAATCAAGCAAACGATAAGCTAGGGGCTGGAAAATTTGTACCCATGTGGCATGGTTCACATATTGTCAAGCGGAAGCTGTCAAAAGGGGCTTATGAGCTAGAAGATTTTGACGGTGTCTCTTTAGGTAAACCTAGGCATGGGCTTTATCTAAGGCGATATTATGCTTAAATGGATAGCGTGGAGATTTCATTAGATTAGTTTTTTTTCTACGTTGGTGTGTTCGTAGATTAAAGATGCGTGCTTTGCTTTAGTGACTGTTTTTCATTATTAGTCCTGCTTATCTTGATTTTACTCTTGATATTGCAGATGTCAACGCCTCTCTAAACATACATCGTTTTTGCTGATGGCGCTTGTCGTAGTACATGGAACATCTCTTCCACAGCCTGGGTTATCTATTCACCCTCTCACGAGTTAGTATCTATGCATGGAGTAAGTCTCGGTCAAACAACAAACAACATTGCAGAATACAGTGCAATGATTGAATTATTATCTAAATCCATCTCATTTGGAATTTGAAGAATGATTGTTAATTTAGATTCGGAACTCGTTGTATTACAACTTAATCGAGTTTATGCCATTAGAAATCCAGTATTATTACGATTATTTTTTAGAGTTTATCTCTTGGAACGAGAATTTGATTACATAGAATATCAACACATTCCAAGATATTTAAATACATTAGCAGATGCAATTGCTTCTCGAATGTTAAATAGACATTTCCATTGAATCAAACAGTAAATTTAGAAAGAATCTCATAAACATGTTTTGCAAGATAACCATAGTAATAGCATAGCATAGCATAAGAGTGTGTCAAAATATACATCGTCCTCGATCATAGGTTGAAAAACACCTTATGATTAGCAAAAATGATAGTATCAAAAGTCATATAAAAAATGGGTCTACAAAGCGATCATCTTATCACTGGTGATCATCCTGATAAGACACTACTGCTTGGGCCACCCTACAAAGGAACCTCCTAAAAGGTCCTGGGACCCCAATCACATAGCGTTAAAGCCGAAGTGGAATGTCATCTATGCTGGTCTCTGGAATATCTGCAGTCAAGCACTCTAGATGGCTCTCCAACTCAGCCAAGGTCTCTGTTGTCTGGTCCTGTGGGGTCAGTGCTGCAACAACTGGTTGTCTCCGATCATAGGGCTGGAGAGTGGCTGGTCATTGTGGACCCATATCTGCATTTAAAACTTTTACTATTAGTTTTGAGACGATTGTTAAAAATACAAAAACATACATATAAATTTAAAATATTGAAAAACAATTTTTTACCTCTATTATCCCATTGCTCTCCTGGTGGAAGAGTCATGTCGGGATCGCCGTGATAATCCATCCCAGCGTGTGGAAAATCCTGAATAATAAAAATTTGGTTCTCTAACCAACAGAAGTACTCTAGGGTGAATCGAACAATCTCAGAACCCTCATCTGGATGACGGGCCATAACTGCAACCCATTGCATAACCCGAGGATCTCGGGGAAGACCAGCCTCAACTGTGAGTTGTTGTGGAACCAGCATCGATACCCTCTCTAGGGTAAAGCTGACAACTAAATAACCATAATCAAAGTTATTTAGTTGCCCTTGCTTCGCCCTAGTCAATTGGCCCTTCACATTGGCCAATACAGCGTCGCACTAGTTGAAAATCATGCGTCAGAAGCAGTCCACTGCCATGCACATCTGGGAGCCTGTAGCTAGATGCAATGTTGCGCTCCCGTAGAGTCTGGTAACAGTAAAAACAATGACCTTCAGTTCAGGGTGGGAGATGGTTTTCACATCTATTCGTTTGTCCGGATCCTGGTTATTACAAAACTCTAGTCGGAGACTACCGACAAATTGGCCACCTGGCCTAGATCCGAATAGAGATAATTGCTCGCCTCTCTTGGGAAAGCCAGTCAAAAAATATATGTCATCCGACTTGATTTCAAGCCGATTGCCACCAATAATGAAGAACTGGTCCTGAATGCTCCACCTGTTCACCAGCCATTGTAAAAGGTCTACCTGCGCCCTCATGCCAGGTATGGTCCAAAATTTGAAAAGCCCACATGCTCTCAATGCCTGTAATGAAGGCGGATGGAGTAGTGCAGCCTGATCCACGTCGTCATGCTCTCTTTCCTGCCAAACAAGCATATTGTGTACCTACATTGCAAAATAGGTGGATTAGAATTTTCATTCCAAACTTCTATGGGTCAAAAAAGGAAAACCTAGGGTTCAAAATCCGCATTCCGCGGGGTTCGCACCTGTTAGCCTCCTGCTCATAGCAGGTATTCACCTTTCGTGATCGACATATATACAAGCCAAATATGTCATGCTTTGCTTACAGCAATGTTCCATATTTGAAATTTGCTACTATGGCAAAGAGGGCACAAAATCTTCAGGCATAGAAGTCATTGCATGTTGTCTTAGATCTGCTACACTTTGTTGCTCCAAGATTAATGCAACGAGGAGATGCTCATTTTTCTTATGGCATTGCTGACAATTTGGATGATCCAAAATATAAGCATTACAAGTACGTCAAAGAGATGTGGATTCATCCTTAGTTGGCATCAGCAGTACCTCTGGCGTTTATCTATCCTCTGTGCATTGGAGGTCAAACATGATTTCCATAATTTCAAGCTTCCACTTAGTTGTGGAGCATTCCATATCAATGTGCTCAGGTCTAAAAGAGTCCATCATTCCTCCCAGGAACAAATGTTGCAAATTGTAAGTAATGCTATAGATCGATCCATTAGCATAATTAAGAAGTATGTGGATATGGTTAAGGAAGGCTTGAACTCTATGGTAGCTTTTCTTTTGGACCTTTGCTGGAAATAACGCCCGCAATTCATTGTGCTCTATGGAACTTCATCTCATCTCCAGTTTTTTGCAACCTGGAACATGTGGACGCTTTGTCAGCTGCAAATAATTTTAGTAGGACCATCATTCCTCAGCTCGAGAGACTTCTTCTCTCACTGTCTAACTTATTTGAAGTGGCAACTGATTTTCTGAAATCAGTTGATCCATTTAATTTTTCTGTACAAGGATTAGAGTTGGAAATTAATGATGAAACTGGGGAGTAGATCATGGCAGGAAAGTGATGGCAAAGTCAGAATTGTTGATGCAGAATTGGACGCAGATAAAGACTTCAAACCAGCAGCTCTAGGTTTTTTTTTGGTCTAATCCTCTTGAAACAAAATTGCCAAATGCCCCGGATATTGAGATATACCCCATGTATGGTGTTGGAATTCCTACAGAAAGATCATATGTTTATAAATTGTCCCCTTCTGCTGACACATGCTACATACCATTTCGAATTGACACTTCAGCAGATGGGGGGCAAGCAGAGAGCTGCCTAAAAGAAGGCGTGTACTTAACTGAAGGTGATGAAACTGTGCCATCTCGTGCAGGATTCATGTGTGCCAAAGGCTGGCGAGGGAAAACTAGATTTAATCCTTCAGGCATGTCAACTTATGTAAGGGAGTACCTCCATGCCCCACCTGCAAACATATTAGAAGGTCGTGGTACCCAGAGTGGTTCTCATGTTGACATAATGGGAAACTTTGCTTTGATAGAGGATATCATAAGAGTAGCAGCAGGTGCAAATGGGGAAGATATAGGTGGAGATCAAGTGTATTCTGGTATTCTAAAATGGTCTGAGAAGATTAAACTAAAGCTATAAAGTGTTCACATCATTTGTGGCATTTTCTAATGCATCTTTTACCACAAAATGTTCCAACATATAATTTCAAGTTTTGAAGCCACACAATTCTCCCAGCATTATATCTTATAGAATCAGATGATTGCTGCAGCGAATATAATACAGAGTGAGATGGATGATTTATACAACGAAAACTCACTTCATTGGAAGGTTTATGCTATGGATAAATTGGGAACTTGTAACCTGGATCTGGCTACTAATTACTGGAATTTCTGCAGCGTTTATGCAAATTGATGGTCCTTCAATATGTGCTATAATGTACAAGGCTTATGAAGAAAATCCAAGAGAAGGTTCATGGAATATGAGAGGAATGCTCATATGGAGGGGTTCCAAAATAAGTTCCTGGGCAGTGATAAATTTTTCTAAATATGTTCCACCTCAAGCAGTTCAAACTTTTTCTAGCAAACTTCCAGAATTGTGCAATACATATGGTGTGCGTATGAACCCTGATTTGGCAGCACCACCGGCAACAGAGATCAATGGGAATGTTGAGGGAGTTGTAAAACATGTGATAGACTCAGCTGAGCGGAATGGTAACCCTCTTGAGCTTATCCTCTGCATAATGCCCCAACAAGAGAACAAGCACCTTTATGCTACTGTAAAGAGGTTATGCGAGTTGGAGTTTGGTGTTTGGACCCAGTGTTGCTTGGCAGACCATGTCAAAAAAATGCAGGCCTGATTACATTGCTAATGTTATACTAAAAATAAATGCAAAGCTTGGTGGGCAGAACTCATTGTTGGTTGATGAACAAAAGAAGCAGCTTCCTCTTATATCAGATGTGCCCTCTTTAATAATCGGTGCTGATATTTCACATTAAGAGTTGGGAAGATGATTAGATATTAGCACTTCAGTTACAGGTCTTTACGTGGTTGATAAGGTTTCTTGACAGACAGATGACTTGGTTATCTTGTTGTAACTCCAGTTAGTCTTCAGTGTAACGAAAAAAAAATGATATCTGATATTTGATGATGCGCTCTTGCAAGGAAGTCCATAGATACATGCAAGGGGTTCAGGGGTTCAGTATCCAAATCCAGTATCTTATGTCAAACCTCTAAAGCCAATGCTGATGGAGTGCCCTTAAGACTTCCCTTCCTTCCAGATAAATATGGAAGCACAGACACTATCAAGTATATGAGAGGTTTCCTGGACTGATTTCTTGCAATGGACGAAGGTACTGCGAAAGGTTGAACAAACAGGGTTGCAAAGAACTTAGGGAGCTTGATGATGGATTTTCTTTACTTTTTCGGATGTGTGTTTGACCCCCGTCAAATGCGTGTTTCAATATATGGGAGTGGGATGTATGTTAATCGAGGTCGTGGATAGAGTATTGATCCACTGTATATTGATGATCCTATAGACGACCCTCTACATCCAGTAAATAATGTTGGTCGCAATTGCTTTCGCATACATCAATGTGTCAAGGCATTTGCAGATGCTCACTCTACCTTAGAAAAGGAACTTGGCCGGCTGTCAGATGCCAAAGATCTAAATGAATTCGAGAGTGGTAGAATTCTTCCAAATATTATCCCGAGCAT
>APFE031447702.1:29747-46202 GCA_000404065.3 Pinus taeda | reverse complement strand
AAACCTTCTGCACTTCAAAAACACTTTCTTCAAATGCTGCAAATGGTCATGATGGCTGTTGGAGTATACTGTTATGTCATCAAGGTAGACAAGGAAAAACTTATCCTTCTCTCCTACAAATGTTATATCCATAGCTTCTTGGAAGGCGGCTCTAGCATTCATCAGCCCAAAAGGCATCTTGGAATACATAAAAGTGCCCCAAGGAGTGGTGAATGTAGTCTTCTCTTGGTCATCTGGATGTACAACAACCTGATTATACCCTGAGATCCATCCAGGAAAGACATCACTTTGGCTCCTGAGACCTTCTGCAACAAATGCTCCATTTTCGGTAGAGGATAATTGTCTTTCTTAGAGCATTTGTTTAAGTTTCTGAAATCAATGCAGAGCCTGATTTCTCCACTTTTCTTCCTTACCACTACCAAATTGGCTATCCATTTTGAATATCTAAGAGGGACTATGATTTTGGTAGCCAGTAATTTTTTGATTTATTTTTCAATCAGAGGGAGGAGCAAAGGATTTATTGGTCTCAGCTTCTATTTGAAAGGGATGGTGTCTTTCTCTAAAGGAATTTTATGATGGATGATCTTTTTGTCATAAGTTTTTAGGTCACTATATTCCCAAGCAAAGACATCATCAAATTGCTTCATTAAAGTGCAGTATTCAGAACATTGGGCAGCAGATAGATGGGTGGAAAGATTTACATACCTTGGATGCTTTGGACTCCCTATGTTATGCTTACAGACTGCAGATTGGTCTTCTTTTTGAGCAGCCTTATAAGGCACATCATTCTGGTCAAACAACTTTTCTAAAGGAACTAGACCCTTAGGTATCTGATTTCTGGGCAGTTCGACAATGCTATCTTTACCAATTCTGTTTCTAAGCCGGGACTGGGGACTTTCTTTCAAGGCTTGATTCTCTTGGTCAACTTGCATTTCAGTGAATTCATCAATGACTTGTAGAAATTGATTCACTTCATCATCATCTTCAAAAACTTTCCAATGCTGGACATTATCAGGCAAGGATGGTCTATATTTCATTTGAACTTCATAAACTAGTCTGAGAGGCATGGGAGGGATAAACATGCTAGCAGACACAGCAAGGGAATCAGCAAGCTGATTTTTTACTCTAGGGATAAATGAGATACAAAATTATCAAAAAAATCTTTGAGTCTCCATACCTCATCTCTGTATGCTTTCAACCTTGGGTTCTTTGCTTGAAATGTTTTGTTTACTTGCTGAATGATAAGATCAGCATCTCCAAACACCCTTATGCTTCTAATTCCTCTATCTTTAGCTGCGTTAAGGCCCAAGATCAGAGCCTCATACTCTGCTATATTGTTCGTGACTTGGAAAGCCAGCTTAAAAGACAGATGCGTGCATTCTTGATTTGGAGATATTAGTACCACCCCTACTCCTGTAGTTTCCCTCGAACATTCTCCATCGAAGAACATTTCTTAGACCTAACTTCCTTGTTCTCCCTTGGCCTAATTCACTGGTTTCTTGATCTGCATTGAGGCCTTCTAGGATTCTTCAATTTGGAGAATACAAGCTCCAAAATTAGTGTCCACAGCATATATGGGATGATTAGAAGGGTTCTTCTCATCACTGATGATGTAGGCCAGCTGTGCTTCTTTGTACAATCTCCTGCTTTCCCCTCCAAAAACTAGGACAGTGGCATAAGATAAATCATTCTGTAATGTCCCACCTAGTCTCTTAATCCACCCTCTGGACAATAGCATGCCAAACTTAGGGGGCACATCTGCCACCACACTGTCTATCACCATGCTCTTCATGGGTAGCTAAGTTAGGGTAATAGCTAAATCTTTGATCAATCCCAGACATCTAACCTTTCTTGAATCAAATGAGAATAAATCATGATACGATCTGGTGATATCAAGGCCTAACTCTTCCATGACAGCTTTGGGCATCAGATTGTGGCTAGCTCCTGTGTCTAGCAGGCAATTATGGAGGATTTTATCATGAATGGTCAAGGAGACATAAAATGATGGGGAATTATCATCAGCAGGTTCAGTCATTGGGCTAAGCACAACTGTAGGCTTATCATCTTACAAATTGACATAGTCGATGGGGGCTTGTATGGTTTTCAGCTCAAGAGCATCAAGGATTGGCTTTCTAAAGACTTCACTCTTTGCAAGTTCTACCAGAGGCATACATATTTTTAACTTCTGGACTTTTGATTCAAAGCTGAAAGGTGAAGGGGACTTGTGAAGACCTCTTACCTCTTGAGTTTGTGCTTTGGGGATGACTGGATCAGCTGCTAGCTTCTTCTGTTTGATATTCTGTTGCTCTATCAAGACAACAGCTTTTTGGGCAGGATTCTCCTTGACATTGTTTGCTCTTGACCTCAGATTATATCTTCATTGTTCACCAGTCTGCGAAACAGCCTCTCTATCCCATTCTTGACTGGTTTGGTCTTGTAATAGTCATTCTTCATAGGCAGCTAATGTCAAAAAGGCAACACTGCCCTTATCTTCCATGCAATGAATTTCATCCTCTTCTTCAAACTCCTCCTCCTCCATGACTACGTTTTGGAAAGGAGCCTTAACTCTTTTCTCTTCATTTGCTTCTTTACCCCTCTGAATGATTTGCAATTACTCATTTGCTCTTCTGAATGGATTTGGATTTCTTGGAGCAAATGTGTTTTGAAGCCTTGCCTTTCCAGATTTCTACTCAACCTTCAGCTTGGATATCTTAGCAGCCAATGACTCTATCATCTTAGTCATCTTATCTAATTTAAGTTTTGAAGATGGAACAAAGGAAGAAGAAGCCTCACCTATCTATTTCCTTCTATCAGCATGACTCTTGAGCTTTTCTGCAGCCATGATATTAGATTCCACCTCAAGGGTTGCATCTTGCATTTCAGCTAGAGTGGCACATCTTCTTTCTCTTAAAAGCAGGAAGAAATCTGAGTCAAAAGCATTGGCATAAGTGAGTTTGGCAGAGGTGGGGGTAGGCTTTACTTCAGCTGGTATCTTACTACACATGCAGTTAAATCTCTTATTGAAATCAGGCAGTGATTCCCCATTTTCCCTCTTGAGATTTCACACTCTGTATGGTAATATAGCAAGTCCTTTTTATCCCCCCAATGCTTCAAAAATACATCATCTAATGCTTCAATGTTTGTTATAGACCTAGGGGCAAATTCTCTGAACCATTTTCTAGCCTCACCATCAAGGCTCTAGACAAACACTCTCATCCACACATCATCTTCACTGATATCCAGGTTATCAGCATAACTATAAAAAGATTCAAGGTGTTCTTCAGCTGTTACTCCCTCTGTACCAGTGAATTTAGGCATGTATTTTTGGTATTCTCCTGCAGGCATGGCATTCAAAGGAATAGGCAAGACAAAGGGTCCATACCTAGCAGCTATAATTATTTCCATCTTTGTGGGTGCTTGTTGGCCTACCATGACTGGGATAGGTGGAAGGATACTGGAAAATTAAGTGGTAGGAAGCAATGAAATAGGTGACAGAAATGAAGGAAAATGATGGACTGTATGGGAGACTTTCTTTGGACTGAGATCCAAAGGGGAACTAAATAAATAAGGAGCTTTATGAATCTCTGAAGGTATTTCTTCACTAACAATGCTAGGCTCTATATCTTCAAACTGCACATTCTCAGCTATAATCTTCTCTTGCAGAGATACATAAGATTTCTTAGGTTTACCTGATCTTGATGCTCCTTTCTACAATGTTTTCCTTTTCTTAACAATCTTCTCAGGGTCAGGCACTGGGTCAGCTGGTGATTTCTGAGGATTTCTCCGGGTATGCCTCACAAACTGAGCCAGAACTATAATGTGGAGTCTCCACTAGGTTTGTTCTCTAGTAGAGTCGCTAGATAGATGATTACAACCAGAAATGTGTCTAGACTTTGTCTATCATCAAAGCTGGAACTATGTCGTTCTCCCCGGGAAGCTGAGCTTCAATCTCCTCTCCCCGACAATGGCGCCAATTAATGTTATCACCCCAAGAAACTCCCCTAGGTTGTAGCTCGGAGATGCTCAGGAACATTACAAATTCAACTTATTGTTGCAAATGGATGAATGGAAGGAATTATGCTTGTTCAAGCCAGATAACCACTCCTACTTTGCTTGACTCCAAACATGCATGAACACCCCCAGACTACAAGGCTTTAGATCACCAATTACTCACAGTTTAAGGATTGGGTGAATATGGAGAATATTGACCACACCAGCAGATGCACAAAACCATGTGATGGCCAGCTGCAACCAGTAAAGAGGTCTACAAATATAATTCCCTAATGTATAGACATGATGAAAACTCTCTGGCATTAGGTGAAAAGAAACCTGAATAACTCATTCACTGATACATGCAAGACTTTAACATAGAGGTAGGATGACAACTCCTCTAATGCTAAACATCAAGAGTTCAGGAAAACTGCATATCAGGCACAGCCTGGAACAAAATAGAAATGGAAAGTGAGCAATTAACAGTAAAAGAAGCTTGTATTAGCTAAAAATGAAGATGAGACGCTACAAGTATCAAAGTAGTTACAGTCTCTAGAAGTTGAACCTTACATCAAAACAACAACCATCAACCCTAATTACATCTTGTTTCTAGGTATATATAGAGTTTCATTACAAAGGAATTTGGCCATTCTAAGTATGGAGGGGTCATAATTGACCAACAACCACTTTAACCTCCTAATGGGGTCTCTGGTGCATTTGCTTGCTTCAGTGGATAATTTTGATCTTTTTCCTGTGCTCTGTTGTCCTCTCAGGAGGCTGGAGTATTGTATGGAATGAAGTCCCATCACTGTTAAATGCATTTACCTGATCGAGCTCTGTCCTTTTCCTTCTCAGACATGCTTTTGTTGAATGTAGTTGTTGAGGAGAAAATACAACTAGTACTTGAAGGCTGGCCACCTTCGGGAGCACGAAACAATTCATGGACATGTATGGCGTGGCGAGTGTATGAGCAGGATGGAGGATCTAGACTAGCCGTTGGATCGGGAAGATAGACGACGAAGATGCATTGGCAGGAACATCGGAAAAGCGAGGTGGCATGAATGTGAGCCATTGGATCTCAGCAGGCAAATCCGACGGTCGTCGGGTAGTGGAAACGTGGGGACGTTAATGGGTGGGAATGGAGGACGAGCGGTAAGTGGTATTTCTCGCACCACCATTGGGGGTTGGGTGGTAAAGGTACAATGGCATGCTATACCACTTGGAGTGTGATGCGTGGCAGCGGGGAAAGGACGAAACCACTTTTCATTGCATATTATCGTCTTGGCAGTTTGAAGGTGCGAGAAGAGCGACTATCGTCCGATCGCAGCGGAGATGATTAGATGGCGGGGAAACGATCATGTAAGTTACTGCAACAGGAGCCGTTAGATCGAGATGGTGGAGATCAACGGCTGGGGTTCTAGTGAAGATTTTATGGGGGCGCTTGGTCGTATGGGCACGGGTTTTAATGCCCGGGGCTTAAGGAAAAGTGTTTTATGTGATTTTTTAACAAGAGAATGGGTAAAGGAGATGAAAAGGAAATGGGTGAGGTAAAGGAAAAGGTGAGGGTAACCATTATAAGCCTACTTTGAGCATGACCACAGACCAAGTGTGCCTCCAACTTTGGAAAATCAATGTTATATAGCAGAGCTAACAGGGCCTCTCATCATTTCTCGAGATATAAGGAGGTTTTCTCTAATTTGGTAGAGAGGGAGTCAAGTTTGAAGATTATTCTTGGGGACAACTCCCCTCATCTGGTTAAAGGTTTTGGTTTTGTTAAATTTCATTTCGACTCTGGGGAATCTGTTTTGCTTCATGATGTGATGTATGGGCTAGGATTGAAGAAGAATTTTGCATCTATATTCACATTGGAAGATAAAGGAATGAGAGTTGCTTTTATCAAAGAAAAAGTACTTACTTGGCTTGTTGGATCATCTAAGAGAGATGCTTTCACATTGGGATCTAGATTTGAAGGAATCTATAGAATGACTAGAAGATTCCTTATGGAAATGATCCATGATATCTATCATTAATGTGAACTATGGCACTATATATTGGCTTATCTCCACTATGATGCTCTTTCGAAATTAAATAAGTTGATCTCTGGGATCCCTAATGTTCAAGCCCATCATGATGGAGTATGTCCAAGTTGTGCCAATGGAAAGAAGATAAGGGGACCATTCCCTATAGCAAAAACAAGACAAATGACATCCTCCAATTAATTCATTCTCACATATGTGGCCCAATTCCCGTGCATTTACTTGGTGGTCATATTTACTACATAACCTTCATTGGTGATTTCTCAAGGAAATATTGGATATATTACTTCAAGCATATGTTTGCATATGGTTCGAATAAGTTGAAGCCTCCATAAAGATTTAATGGTATGTTATAATATTACATGGATGCACAATAATGAAATGAAGAGATAATAATGGTGAGATTAGAATGCCATATGTGGCATAATATGTGGGAAAGATATGGTTTGTTTTGAAACCATATAATATGGCGGGATAAAGTTATAATCTATGGTGGGATATGGTGATACACCAATCTTTTAAATTTTTTATTTTGATATGGTGTTTCATTTTGAATTTATTAAGTGGTTATTTTTGGTTTAGCCCAAACATTATATATGTGGAATGTTATGCTAAGAAAACATACAAGTGAGATTGGAATTTTGAAGAATTGTCAGAGATTTGTAAAGATAGTTTAGTCCAAGAGCTTATGCTCTAGAAAATTTATAATTATTGTAAGAAGGAGGGTTGAAAACCTCTTGGTAGCAGGCTTTGGAGCAAATTTTTAAGGATTTCTTGGAATGTTGTTGCAAATCTGTTAGTTGTATTTTATGCAACAGAAGTAAATTTTTATGTAGCAGAGGTATAATTGAGCAGAGTTTAGAAGCGACATAACAAAACTTTGGAGGCTCATTGTGGGAGTTCTAGGAGGTCTTTTTGAGAGTCGAAAATTGCATTAGGTTCGTGGGGTTGAGCATAATACAACAGGACTAGGCACGAGTCATGTTTATGTAAAAAAAATTTAATCTGATGGCTTTGATTGATTAATAAATAGGCCTCCCCACCGAAGACCAGGCCTGAAGATGTAGGTTTTGGGATAGACAAACTCTTTAGTCAACTTTCTGGTGTCATTTTCTCTTATGTGTTTCATTATTTCTCTTTATTTGGTATAATTTCCTTTCAATTTTCCTATGTCTTTTAGATTGAGCTTTATTTAATGGTGATTTTAAATACATGCAAAGACTTTTAAAAGGCTAACAAGCAAGTATCAATTTTGATCGGGATTTTAGATCAACGAGCAAACCCATAGCCTACAATAAGTTGTATTCATGGGATAGATCTTTCTAACAAGGTATCCTACACGTCAAAAGGAGATCATATGCCAAAGTTATGACCCTGGGAAGTTGACGTACCAATTTAACCCAATGGGGTCCATAGGCTTTTGGCGCTTCATCTCCTAGGATTAGGTTTTTGGATGTTTAGGGTTTTCCATTATTTCTCAATAATAAATAGGCCTTCGAGCCTCATTGCAACATAGTTTAGAAGGCAAGTAGCCGCCACATCTCTTTTCATAGATAAGCTACCATTGCCTGAGCTAATTTATTTCCATTCTACAAGTAAACAATTTTTAGTACTTTATTATTAATGAATTGAAGTTTTGTTTTCGTTTTACCAGTTTTTTCTATTATATCTATATTTCATTTTGTTCCTTAATAAACCTAGATTAGAAATGTAGTTGACAGGAAGAGTTTTTTAGGTTGTTGTTTTAGCCTTTGATCTGCCATGATATATTGGATGAGTAGGAAACATAAGTCCATAACATTGAGTACCACTTAAGCAAAGTATATTATCACTAGCATGGCTACCTATGAAGCATTTTGGTTGAGGAATCTCCTTGGATATTTGTTTGATCATGTTTTGGAAACTACTATGACATATTGTGACAACAAGAGTGGGATCCAATTGGTAGAGAATCCCATGTTTCATGACAAGTCCAAGCACATAGAGATTATATATCACTATATTTGAGACATCATGGTGCAAATATGAGTCGTTAGAATCCATCACATATCAACAAATGAGAAGATTGCAAATATTCTCACCAAGGCTTTACCGAAAGGGAAGTTCTTGGTCTTCATAGAGCAACATGGATTGATGGATGTGACCCCTCTTGATAAGGGGCATTGCTTTTTGAGGACACTGAGCTAGCTCTTCCCCCTTGTTTGATCTCTCAGGGTGAGGAATTGAGATGTAGATCTATTGAGGTTGACGGATATCTAGATAATAGGATATTACCCCTATTTGTCACCCATAGGGTGTGTTACCCACCACCTGTGAGTATTGTGCATAGGAGAATTTTTTTTCTCCTAGATGGTCCCCAGTCGGTAGCCAAAAACCCCTTGTAGCCACTAGATAGCTCTATGTGCCATTATCTCGGTGACCTGAGCCAACCATGTGGTCCCTCGCCCATCTCTTATGATCGTATGTTTAAGGGTGGGCTTCCTAACCTCAAAGGTATGCATTTTCATTGATATAGTTGAGTAATTTACCTTACTTGTCATGGGTACTTTTTTGCATGGATTGATGGGGGGATTCGACGGAAAGAGTGGACAAGGTTTGTACTTTTGGATCATTTTCCTACTTTGGTTGTTAGCCTTGTATCCTAGTCCTGTGGGATATCCTTTACAAGTCATTAACCTTAAGGCTGATAGTACATGGGAAGTCTCGATTTTGGTTGTGTGGTCTCACTTCTTGACACTATATACATCACTCCCTTCCGCTCATTCTAACCCCATTCATCATTTTTTTCCTTCGAGGTCCACATGTGTCCACTAGGTCCACATAGGGTTAGCCTCCGCCTCCCCTTGTCCACACCTTGGGTTAGGCCTGGAACGATGCCACGAAGGTTGATGCAAATAAAAAGAAAAGAAAAAACATAATTTGGCCACTCTCAATAGGAAATGTACCAAAAAATACAAATGATGGTTGGGACGTACAAATTTAAGGCCAAACATGAACTCTACCCCTTATTTATGGCCATTAGCCTGGTTCCTATGTACCCTAGATGAGACCCTTCTACATCAAGAAACTCATGATAGTCCCAATCCCTGGTGGGCAATGAAATGCCCCACCTCAAAAGGGGTATCTACTTTTATATCGTACACATTGTGCTCTCATCCCCTGGAGCCTCGAGCAGTTATGAAGAATAATCAATCAAATGTAAAAGGCTTATGAAGAGGGGTGGAAAAACAAAGGTAGGGGTAACTCATGTACCACAATTTTCTCCCTCCCACACTCATATATCCAGGTGTGGGATTCCCTTCTTATAGCTAGCCTTATACCATGGCGTGTAGCTTGGAGCCTTCCCCTGATCCCCACTCCATGCAATCATTATATCGCTTGCCACCTACCACTTGATGGATGTACCATGGACATGCCACCCCCTTTAAAGGGTGAAGCCACCTAATGGGGTCCTTGGTTAACCCCCTTTTTGAGCTTGGAGACACTTGTACATGCCAAAGCCCATATGGAAGGTCATGCCACCATGAATTGCCCCATTGCTTCCATGATTTGTAAGCTCTTTTACTTGATTATTCTAATGATTTGTTGTATTGGAGGGCAAGGGGATGCATTGGATCTTATGTAGGATTGCAAGTTGGTTCCATTTGGGATTAGTCTCCCTATATGGGGTCTAAGCCCTCCAGAGGGCCATATGGACACTTGTAGGGTGAGTATTGAGAGCCATGGGCCTCCACCATAGTAAAGATTGTTTCATGGATCCTCAACGCCATTCAATAATTGTTCGTGTTCCCCCTTTTGGATGAGGATGATGCACCTGGTTCACCATGCCCAACCAAATCCAAACTTGCACCATACACTTGACATATGTTCCAGGGTCTAGATGAGGATGTGTCTCACTGTAGGAGACAAAGGGAGGGCTTATGTCATCATCATAACCCTTATAGATGGTTTACAGGCATTATCGATCCACTTGGAGACTGATGATGATGTCATTGAGCCCCCACACCCACTTGGGAGCACCACATGTGACTTGCTTGGAAAACAAGGGGCCAAACCCTTATCCACTATGTTTGGAGCCTTTTCAGTCAACTTGGTAAATTTAGACTCCATCAGGCCTCCCCAATGGCTCAATGATTCAACATATTCATTATTTTTCCCTCTTGAGAGGTTATTGTTTGTATTATTGAGCTATATTGGTGGGCTTGTCACCAAGGGATGTTATTACTACACATTATTTTATTATTTGGGGCTAAATAAGACAAATTAGGATATTTGAATCCCCTATTAGATTGTATAAATAGGTAAGAGGATGATTCATTTCTCTCATAATCACTTGGATTGGATTAGTATCTCTTGAGATATTTTCGCAATTCCTGTTGGGATAAATTTTTGGAGATTTCTTGATGCACTTTGATGTATGTATTTTCACTATTGCCTTTGGAGCTTATTTCTAATGCAAAATTGATAAATGGATATACTCTCTCTCTCTCTCTCTCTCTCTCTCTCTCTCTCTCTCTCTCTCTCATGTAAGTCGAAAATTTGATGCTATTCTTGTTTCTTATTGCCACGTATTTTGTTATCATTGTTCTTGTATCAGTTAATGTAATGAGGTATTATTATGGGACCTTAAATAGCTGATTAAATGCATGCATTGACCTCTAAGGGATTGGGCGAATGTTCCTAGAGGTAATTCTTAGGTTTAAAAACCTAGAAACTTTGTCTCCTTCACAAATTTGAAGTGTAAATCCCCATTTACTTAGTTTTTTCGCTTGGAGAGGCTAGAAAATATCAATTGGGGCTTCTTAGCTCATGAAAATTCTCTATCTATGTGTATCTTGACTCCATTAAGCCCAAGCACTAAGACATTGATCCTAGTATCCCTTTGCTGGTCAAATTTAATTCTCTTTTCTTCAGTTTTCCAAATTTTAGGCCCAACCCTAGAGGGTTACCTACGAAATCAAGTGAAATTAATTCTAGCCATTCAAAACCCTTGATATTTGGTCCATTCCTGTGCTGAGGTTTTCTCCAGAGGTCCTCCAAGTTTGAAGAAAATCTGATGGTGGAATTCCGAGATATAGCAAGCCCTAGTTGCAAGACCAATTCTTTCCTTAGATTGACTTGGGTTAGTGTCCTCATTGGGATCATTGCATTCAAATCTCAAAATAAAATTAGTCCTTTAATCTTATTCCCTACCTCAATTAGGTCAAGCCCCTCATTAGGTGATTAGCTCCATACCCTTAACCTAGTTTTGGGTCCACTTGGCTCTGTTTGATCCCACAAGTTTGCAACTCCAATTCCACATACATAGAAGCCTCTTATTCATAAATATCCTTAGGTTTAGGAATCCCCTTGTTAAGGCATATCCTCCAAACCTAGGCTCAAGAACCCTCTAGCCCTTCCTAGAGATCCTATCACCTTGCTTTAAAAGCAAAAAATCTATCTAATTAAGCCTCTCTTGTGAATAGGCATCGGGAATCACTCTCTATCCATTCATAGATCCATCCTTCCTAGTGATTCCCCCTATAGCGGGTCTCCTCCCATCAATGAAAATCCATAAAGAGTAGGAAGCCTTAGCTGAGGTGACAATTGGATATTGTTCCATTATTTCCCCTCGACCTAGTGGTTTCTCCATAGCATCCCATCCTAGAACCCCTACTAGTTTGAAAGGTAATAGGGTGGAAAACATATGCTCCCCTATCTTGGTCTAACATAGTTTACCCCAGCTGACATCATGCACACAAGCTAGGCCTATTGGGATTGTCCCTCCCCATCTGGCCAAAATGTTGAGGAGGCTTGGAGGTGTGAGATCCTTACGTTTGGTAAGTTGGGTATCTATCCCAAGCTCAATTATGATGCAAGTGTTCTACCACATGACTCTTGAGGGTCATTGTTGGGAATATCAATAAGCAATAGGATATTGCTTATTGCTTGACATAGGGTGGAATATGTATGCTCCCGTATGAGATGACTTGGGGTGAGAGTGTCCCATAGGACCTTCCTCGTTGTCTTGAGAGGGTGGTAGCTATAGCTCCCTGATTATTATTCTTAGATTCAAGAGATAGAGTTGAGAAAATATGGGACATGAGATGATGACATGGTACTTACAATGATTACATGACACAGTTGGAATTTCTCCCTAGCTGAGAGGGAGTGTTAATTTTGAAGCTCATTGACAAATACCAATCATGGGACTAGAGTCCTCTTTTCGAGAGGAGAAATTTTGACCTTTGAAGCATTAGATTTGGACAAGGGAAAGTGTATTTTTGAAGTGAACCCCACAATGTCAAAATTGTCAAGGTTGGCCCTAAAGAGAAATTGGACTCCCTTGGAAGCCCCTCAACCTCATTTGAATATCATCATCAAGCATTATCTTCTTCTCTCTTATTTGATTTGGCTCACACAAGTTTGAAATTGGTTTGCACATGTTCAAAATTGTAGGGTTCGAAGCTCACACATGTGATTAGAGTTTTTGGTTCACATCCACAAGGTTGCCACGGGAAATTTCTGGCTACAACCACACACACACAAGCCTATCCATGTGGCTATAGAATTTCAACCGCACGTACACTCTCTCAGTGAGGCTAAAAACTAGGGTTTCATTTTTACAGTTGACACAAAATGGAATATTATCTCTAATCAATACCATTGTTGGGCTCATATCTTGGATATTATTTGATTGATTTTGATGGATAACTTTGTATTGGCTTGTTGTAATCTCTGCTAAACATTTTATGACAATCTAATAGAAGAAGAATTTTAAAGGGGTTTCCCTCTTGCGGGGGTTTTCCCTAGTCTTTAACTAAATTTGTGTCTCTTGTTGATGGTGTTGATTGTCTCCTATTGTCATTGCATTACTGTTCTATCTTCAATTACTATTGATTGATGAAAGAATTAATTATTATTGAAAAGAATTCTAATTGAAGAATTGAATCAGGATAAAGTAATTGAAACAACATAGAATAGTGGTAAAAATTAATAGTCCTGCTAATTGCATCTTGCAAGGTTGCGGGTTTATAGGTTCTTACCCACCCATGCAAGGGTTCTGACATACCTTCTATGAACAACATAATTATCCAGGGCATTGGAAGGCCAATGAACATTACAACCAATCTCTAAAAATCAACGATATAGGCTTCAACACTTCTTGTCTGCCAAAGCTAGGTTAACTCGTTGAAGTGCAACTCAAGGTCCTTGTCGAATCTCTCTATCATCCTTTCTGTGAATTTTTCATTGGAAGTGATGTCTTCATGCCCTATTGTGGTCATTCTGTGTTGTCACCATTCATGTACTTCTCCATCAAGATGTAGAGTGGCATATTTTATAGCATCCATCTCATGCACGGGGTTAAGTTGAAAATATGTGTCCAACTTCTGCACCCATGATCTAGCTGAACACTTTGCCAACCCAGCAAAATAGGGAAGAGATACTTTCCTCATTGTCTTATGCAGATCCTGGTTTGGCTGAGAACCCCCATACATTGCTACCTTTCTATATTATTTTCTTCTCATAAAATAATAATCATTTGTGGTTAAGTTCACCCTTACTTTAGGGGGTAATGATTGGTCCTCCTTCATCCAAGTTGTCACTGTTCTTGTTATGTGTGAGAGATAGTCCTGCTCCTTGGAGAAATCATCCCAGAATTGTGGCATAGTTGGTATGTTGCCATAAATGTGTGGGCTATTCTAGGGGTTGGTATGCACATGTATATGGTCACCCGCACTAGAATGTGAACCACCTTCTCCATTATTGCTTTGCTGGTTAGAATTTCCAAGCTGAGTTTAGGACATTTTGATGAGAAGTTTCATGATTTCTTCTTGGGTTGAGGTGATCTTGTAAGAACATTCCAAATTCTTGAATCCTCTTGGTCTCCCATGAATTCTTCTTCGTGTTCTTTAGGAATGTCCTCCAAATTTTTTTTTTTTAGTCTTACGTCTTATGCCTTGGATTTTGACTCTTCGCCATTTCCAACCAATGGAAATGCCTCTTGGTATCCCTTTGGTTTTTCTTGGCTTCACATCCCACCACTAGCCATGAAGATGGCTTTGATACCACTTTGAGATCCCTGAGGCAGAAAATATAGTGACATAGACTACTTTTTTTTCAAACAACTCTGGATATATGATGAAATGATAAAGAACGATTTCTATTCTTCATACAAGTGTCTCCACATTTGCCATTAAAAGCAAAACAATTTGAACTTATTTAAATGGAATAAGGAAAACTTTGCAATTCTATTAAATATGAAATTACAATCTCATTCTTCCATAAGTCAGAAAACTGGAAGATGAATACTGATAAAGAACTCCTCCATGAATGACCTCGACCCTCTCGTGGATTGGCACCCTCAAGCAAACCCAAACGATGTCTAAAGAGGCCCTTTGATCTTCTATCTCTCCTCCTTGATGCCCAATGTGATGCCTTACACCCTTGACCTTCTCTGTGAATGTCGTGAGGCTTCAAGGCCTTCCAAAATCCATGTAATAATTGTATGGACTTTCCAGCTTTGAACTTCGATTGTATGTATGGCCCTCAACCCTCCAATACCTGTGCAATGGATTTATGGCCCCCATTGAGCTTGGAAAATTTGTGTGATTGGCTTCTCAGTCCTCAAACACCTGCGTGAGGAGTTTATGGCCCCACGACAGTAACCTGCATAGTATTTATATGACCTCTCAGCCTTGAACAATGAGATCGAATGATGGACCAAACCTTGAAAGCTACTTTGTCTCCTTATCTCGATGCTCACGACAACTGAGGAATAATAATATATGTATATATACAATCTGATAAGGGCTCGATATCTACTGGAATACTTGGATCTTGACCTCCTAATGATCAAATCTAGTATAATAGACCCAAATCCAGCTTTAAAATTTTTTACTTCAGCTAATTCACCTACACTAAAAAATAAATGGAAAGTATACATGGTAAAATAATGCTAAACATAAATTGGTGATTGAATTTTCTTAGGGATGATTCTACATCACCATCTAATACTTATATAGCCCCACTCCCAATAAGTTCCTTTAAATTCAAAATTAGAACAATGTTAAAATTGAGGTATAAGTGTAAAATGATTTTTTGTTGTTGTTGGTAAACATCTATATGCAAGGGAGGGAAAGGGATTCATTCCAATTGCTTAATTTTGGACCTAACTATCATATCAAGTGCCTATGTTAAACGTGAAGTTGACACCATGAACTATTGATCCCATTCTATTCAATTATTTTTAACATCTGACTGAGTTGCATTAGTAACTCGTGACTCTTCCTAATAAATTAATAGTTTTCAATATACTCTTTATATATCACTCTTCCTTAACAGCTACCACATTCTCCTTTGGTTAATCATTAACATCTATTAATTAGTTATTTATGAACCATCCACAAAAGTATTTTTCTAATTTTTAAACAATGTGACCACCCTAATTCTTTTTAACATTTTACATCCAACACTTTCAAATATGTTAATGAATATAGAAAATAAATATATAAATATTAATATTGATGTTTAAGTGATAGTAATGCTATTGAAAAATAATTTGAGACAGATATTATTTACCATAATTCAATTCAAAACTTATGTTTTTTTCCATGTGGTTCATGATTCAAAGAGATCGATAAGCACTACATCCATGGAATAATTATATCAAGCAAATCTACCTGAAATGATTACTTCTTGTTGGCTCAACCATGGAGCTTGACCTTAGTGTCAATAAAATTGAACCCGTAACCTCTCAATAGCAGAGGTGCTTTATTGAGGGAGACTCGACCAACCAAACTAACCCCCAGGGGCTAATTCAAAACTTATGTTGTTAAATAGTATAAGATAAAGAATATCTAAAATTATTTTCTTATTGGTAAATTTTTTAAAGAATTTTGAATACTCAATATGATTTCATATATTAAAATTTCAAAATCTCATAAGTTAAAATTCCAATAACATAAATCGTTTTGATATTTTTAGGTTCTCGGGTAGGAGCCCAAATCCCCTCCTCCCTCTAAACAACCTCCTACTACTATGGTTCCACAACTTGTTGCCAAACCTAAGAAGGGTTTTTCTCTTTTTCTAGTTCTTATCCCCTTAACCCTTCCTATAAGGATTTTGTTGACGGTGCTAGAAGTCCACCAACACAAGGGGTGTTGGGAAATATGGAGACTTGCAAATTAATACTTATTTTCATTATCTTGATAATTACTTGTGATGTTAGTTGGCCTTTTATTACTTCTTTAATTTTGTTCAAAAAGTAATTACCAATAACAATGAAGATCATAAATAAACAAAGTACACAATATATAGGCTCCAAGTGAGGGTAAAACCCCTTGTTAAAATTGGAAACCAGGGAAAAACTTCATGTGGGTCATCTTATTCATGGCTGATAATATTTTTATTAGATTCCTCTCATCGAGAGGTGTAGGATTGATATAAA
>APFE031447702.1:5456-22345 GCA_000404065.3 Pinus taeda | reverse complement strand
TAAAAATCCTTGTTCGAGGTTGAACAAGCATTGTATTTTCTTCTCAAATCTTCTAGTTAATGCTATATAGATAGCTGAGGTTTTTAGATATTACTTTCCCCAGAGAAATATTGTGTTATGTGTGATTAATATTTTTCCTTTTCTACTTATTGTTTTCATCGATAAATTTTGGTTTCCACTGAAGAGTAGAGTAGATTCTTGTCTTGTGTTTTAGAATATAACATGGATTGTTGAATCTACATAGTAAAAATACACATGGTATCAAAGCAAAAGATATTATAGAAGAGGAGAATTCAAGTTTGTGGTGCAGGTGAATTCAAATTTGCAGTTCATACTTCAGAGTCGCAAAATGGATTTCTACGGTTTGAGACTTGAGTATGCTCTGGAGGGCAGCTCGAATTACATAGCTTGGAAGAACAGGATGGAGGTAGTGGGCCTAAAGGAATTCATACATAATGACATTCATAAGCCTCCAACATTGGATGCTTTAGATCTGGCTGAATGGAGAAAGTGTGTGCCAAAAGCGAGAAGGATTATCCTGGAAGGAGTTCGAGATCACATTGTCTCAAATATCCACAGTAAGGAAACTCCATTTGCAATGTGGAAGATATTGATGGACTTGTTTCAAAATAACAGTGAACATAGGAAGTTGGAACTGAAGGAAAAACTCATAAAGATCAAGATGGAGAAGGGCGACTCAATTTCAAAGTACTTGACCAAGTTCACCCTGTGTCAGGATGAACTTGGAAGTGTCGGGATTACTGTTGCTGAAGATGATCCGGTGAGCCTAGAACTTTTAGGACTTCCCAAGGGATGACATGGTTACCAAGACCTTGTCAGTGGGAGGGAGAAGCTACTAGAGTGGGAGTGGTTGTGGTCTGGCTTGGTACAGGAAGAGTTTTGACGGAACACCAAAGATGGATCCTCATCAAAGGTTGATGATGAGGAGGATTGTGCCTTAGCGGGTAAGGAAAAGAAAGGGAAGGGGAAGTCATCCCCATCCAAATCAGATTCTTGTCATGGAGGAAAGAAGAAGGACATGTCAAAATTCAAGTGCTTTCACTATCACGAGCTCGGACATTTTGCCACAAATTGTCCACTCAAGAAGGCTAATAAGAAGCTCTC
This sequence comes from Pinus taeda, assembly GCA_000404065.3. Classification (NCBI taxonomy): domain Eukaryota; kingdom Viridiplantae; phylum Streptophyta; class Pinopsida; order Pinales; family Pinaceae; genus Pinus; species Pinus taeda. The sequence continues at coordinate 21,220 of APFE031447702.1, read as the reverse complement.
AGGAGGAGCGAGAGGTGAGGCTCTTGCTTCACAATTTGAACTGGACTTTACCCTCATCACTTGTATGGTGTCATCGATGATGGGTAGTGTATGGTACTTGGATAGTGGAGCTTCTTTCCATATCACTGGTAACAAAGAGCTCTTCACTAACTTGGAGGATAAGGATCTCCATATGCATATCGAGATGGGTGATGATGGGAATTATATCACTACTAAGATTGGTATAGTTACCTTTCGGAGGGAGTCAGATTCTCCCCTCACTTTGTGAGATGTTATGTATGTTCTTGGTTTAAATAAGAACTTGGTATTTGTTTCCATGTTGGAGGATAAAGGCTATGATGTGATATTTAGTAAGGGAAAGGCATTCCTTTGTCACATAGCCACAAGATAGATGAAAAGGATAAGGGTCCAAGTGAAGAATCTCTACAAGTCGAAGGTAGAAGATTGTGCTGCCTTGAGCATGAAAGCAGAGAAGTTGCAGAGCTGGGACATCGGTGAGTTGTGGCACAGGCAGTTAGGTCACTTGCACCATGGCGCTTCGAAAATCATGCAGAAAATTTCGATCGGTCTTCCCAAGGGTACACTAAAGCAGGTTGACACATCCAAATGGTGTACCTTGGTAAATACACCAAAGCTTCCTTTCATGACAAAGATAGTCGGGTACAAGTGATCCTAGATCAAGTTCACTTAGAAGTGTGTGGACCATTGTCGATAACATCCATGACCAAGCATAGGTATTATGTTATATTTGTTGACAATTTTTCTCATAAGTGTTGGATCTTCTTCATGTAGAAGAAATATCAAACTTTTGCAAAGTTTGTGAATTTAAAGCATTGGTCGAGAAAGATACTGGTAGGAAGGTTAAAGCTCTTAGGAGTGATAACAGTGGAGAGTATGTGTCGAATAATTTCAAAAAACTTTTGTGCATCAAAAGGCATTTTATGGGAGTTGGTAACACCTCATAACCCACAATAAAATGGGGTGGATGAAAGGAAAAACATAAGCATTATAGGAGTGGCACGGGAAATGTTGCATGATCAGGGCCTACCACTACACTTGTGGTATGAGGCATGCAACAAAAATATTTATTTGCAGAACAAAAGCCCTCATCAAATTCTTGGGATGAATACACCAGAAGAGGAATTTTCAAGGAAGAAATCAGATGTGGGACACTTCAGGATTTTTGGTTCATTAGTCTACTTCCATGTAACCAAAGATGCAGAGAAGAAGCTTGAGCCAACAAAATAGTTGGGGATATTTGTGGGGTACACTGATACAACTCACAACTATTGGGTGTACCTGCAGACCAACAAGATGACAATGGTTCACAGGGATGTAAAATTCGATGAGGCCATTAGATGTTCCCTTGAGAGGGAACTTCAACTACATGTAGTTGAGGAGCTTTTATCTCCTAAGGAGGAACCTCAGGAGGATGTGGTGTAGCCACATGTAGAGGATCCAAGAGTGGAGACACCCACACTTATAGAGTCTTCCAGAGATGGGAGAAAGCACACCAGAGAGGCTAACAGGTTATTGCATGATGCTATAGAGAATGTGGGAGCACCCACATCACAGTGCAGGCAGAGGAGGTCACCAGAGAGGTACACTGGCTACACAGCTCTGATGAGCGGATGTGTAGAGATTGAGCCATCCTCTTTTGAGGAAGTAGTGCAACAACTAGTTTGGGTTGATGCTATGGTTGATGAGTATGACTCCATTATCATGAAAAATGTTTGGGATGTGGTCCCAATACCAACGGACAAGTCAGTGGTGAGTTATTGATGTCTTTACAAGGTAAAGAAAACAACAGATGGTAGTGTGGAGAAACACAAAGCCAATTTTGTGGCCAAAGGTTTTTCTCAGGTTGAGGGGATCGATTACGATGAGACTTTTTCTCCTGTTGCAAGGTACTTATCTATTAGATCACTTATCTATTAGATCCATTCTAGCACTGTCAGCACATATGGGATGGAAGATACATCAAATGGATGTAAAGAGTGCATTCCTCAATGACATGATTGAGGAAGAGGTGTATATTGAGTACCCTGAAGGTTTTGAGACCTTCAACCGAGAGTTGCATGTGTGCCAACTCAAGCGAGTGTTGTATGGGATGAAACAAGCACCCCATGCTTGGTACACTAGGATCGATAGTTACTTCACCGGGTTGGGCTTCATCAAAAGTCAAGCAGATGCACACCTTTACCATATTGTGGTTGAAGGTAAATTGTTGATTATTGTGTTATATGTCGACGATTTGATTTTAACAGGTGATGATAAGTTGATCCAGTCTTGCAAAGAGGATCTTGCAAGAGAGTTCGAAATGAAGGAATTGGGGCTCATGCACTACTTTTTGGGCATGGAAGTATGACAAGGTGATGAGGAATTGTTTGTCTCTCAGGGCAAGTATGCAAACGGAATACTTAGGAGGTTTCACATGGAGAGAAGTAAACCCATGGAGACTCCTCTAGCAGTTATCTGGAGGAAGGAGGATGTTACTTTTGGTGAAGTAATGGAAGCCACTATTTACAGGTAGCTTGTGTGTTCACTCATTTATTTGGTGAACACACAAATGAACATGTGTTATGCAATTAACTAGCTAAGTCAAGCGATGGTTAAGCCAACCAAGTTGTATTGGAAGGTAGCCAAACATGTGTTGAGATACCTCAGAGGCACTAATTAGTATGGTTTATGGTACAAACAAGGAGAGGGAGTGAAGCTTCAAGGCTTCACCAATGCAGATTGGGTAGGGAGTACATCCGATAGGAAGAGAACATTAGGTGGGATCTTTAGTATTGGGTTAGCTGTTGTTTCTTGGTACAACAGGAAACAGAGATCAGTTGCACTCAGTTCAACAGAAGCAGATTAAATGGATGCTAGTCAAGAAACATGTGAGGCTATCTGGATGAGGAATATTTTTGTTGGTTTGTTTGGTCTGCAGATGGATCCAACTGTGATTCACTGTGACAATCAGAGTTGTATCAAACTCTCTGAGAATCCAGTTTTCATGATCGGTCCAAACATATTGATATCCGATATCATCATCTTGAAGATTGTGTAGAGGAGAATTATGTTGTTGGAGTACATTCCCATAGAGGAGCAAGATGCAGATATTTTGAGAAAGGCCTTGCCAAGATGAAAAATCAAGTTTCATATAGGCAGGATCAAGGTAGAAGATAATCCCTTTCTTGTTGAGAGGGAGTGTTGAAAATAACAACAAGAAATTCCAATTTATTTTGTCCTTGAATTAAATTGTAATTCTATTCTCACAGCAACGTGAAATAGTTAATTAAGTTAAATTGATTTAATTGAATTAGGAATTTCAAGTTGGAAGTCTATCGAGAGTCATGTAGAGTGATCCCTAAATTTTATGGGCCCAAGTTGAGTTCTTTTGATTTGTAATTAGATAACTCAGCCTAACTGATTTATAGTCAGTTAAACTAGTTCTAATTGTTGGAGGAACTAGTAGGAGGTCTAGTAGTGGGGATGGACACCAATGCATCTACAATAACACACCAATTAACTGAAGATTCACTCATAAATAACTTATGCATGTCAGTTCAGAGGAAGACCCAGTTGAGATTAGAGTTCAGGGACAATGTACTATCAGTGCTATAATTTTCTATGTTGTAAAGATGGTGCATGCAATCAGTTGAGGGCCTATGGATGGATTGTGTAGTTTTGGATGAAGATTTCCCAATTAAATATGGGCTAATTCCCATAGGGACAACACATAGGAGCTTTGCAGGTAGCAGAATTGGCTAAGTGTTGGCTTGAGCTAGCTTGTGAGGTAGAGAGTTAGATTATACTTGTGCATGAATTGTTCAAGGTTGAACACGCATTGTATTTTATTCTCAGATCTTCTAGTTAATGCAATATAGATAGTCGGGGTTTTTAGCTGTTGCTTTCCCCAAAGAAATATTGTGTTATGTGTGAATGATATTCTTCCTTTTTTGCTTATTGTTCATCGATCAATTTTGGTTTCCGCTAAAGAGTAGAGTAGATTCTTGCATTGTGTTTGAGCATATCACGAGCTGTTGAATCTACATAGTAAAAATCTACATTCCCTATCCCTATAGCCCCTACCTGGAGGAATGGGTGGTGGGGAGTTCAAAAAATTTATAAAAGGATATATTGTTTCTAATAGTTGATCTCATGGTTGTTAATATGGAAACATTTTAGCCTTGGGTTTGTTCAGAGGTCTCTTCCCATCATTTTCCCATTTTCCTTCAAATTTTCCTTCAAATTTCCCTTCAAATCCAATCACTCATGTATAAAAAAAGATTCCTTCATCTCTTTAGTTAATTCCTATTGGAAGGGGTTATCAGTTGTGCCCTCTTTTTTTTTATGGAATCTTGGGTTTATAAGATGAAATAACTCAAGAAGCATGTTAAAATCTTGGCTAAAAATATAAAACATGAGCGGGAAAGGGAATTGTTCTCTATTGAATCAAAATATGAGTCCACCTTCAAATCCTATATCTCCTCGAACTTTCCTAATGCAGTAAAATTGTATCTTTGTAATCTGGAAGAGGGAAAAACCTAGTTACTTAAAACTATTGAGGAGTGGCAATTAAAAAGTAGAGCTAACTAGGTTAAGGAAGGTGATGAAAATACCAAGTTTTTCCATAAAGTTGCAAACTTAGGAGAGTCACAAATTCTATTTGGGACATAAAGGATGTTGACAGAAGTACTTATAGCTCAAAGGTGGATATGGAGAAGGCTATAAAGGATCACTTTTCTAGCCTTTTTAGAGATCCGGGAAAATAATATTTCAACTCAACTTCACGTCATACAACACTTTCCTTGCTTCGTCTTGGAAGAGGACTTGACCAAGGTAGGTGGCCCTGTTACTTTAGAAGAAATTAAATTGGTCTTAAAATCCTTTGCAAAGGATAAAAACCCTTGTCCTAATGGGTGGGCCATTGAGCTATATCTTTCTTTCTTTGATTTAATGGGGAATGACATCCTTCATCTAGTGGAGGAGGCCAAAATATCAGGTTTGGTTTATGGGGCCATAAGTGCTACCTATATTTATCTAATACCTATATGCTTCAAACCTTCTTCTTTTAATGATTTTAGATTGATTTCCCTATGCAATCTAATCTATGAAGTTACCACCATTAGAGGAAATTTTGGTTGAAAAGTGCCAATGAAATTTTCATCTAATTTCCATGTCATAATATGTAAACCAATCAAAATCCTTTAAATTTAAAAAGAGGTATATGCTAATATTTTGGAGGGAAAAGAAAAAAAACTACCTTTTTTTATTGTATTTCTGGCTTATCTCCTTATATGTTTACTTAAATTTCAAATGTTGTTGGATGTACAACACATTTTTTTAATGTATCTTCATTTTTAATCAATGTGGATCTTCTCAAAATTATGCATAATGTGTAATTTTTGGATATATAATTGTATTATGCATCCAATGAGTGTTTACACTTGAAATTTGAGTAAACCTATAAGGAGATAAACCAAAAATACAATTAAAAGTAGTTTTTTTTTCTTTTTTTTCCTTCAAAATTCATAGTTCTTATTTTATTTTTTTAACTATTTTTTTATTATTTTTCCTTAGGAAACCACTTTTAGGCTGAAATTTCCTCTAACGAAAAATCATCTCAATTAGATTAAAATTCAAACTCTCTAAAATGTTATCGCTGGAACAATTTGGGTTCCTCCTTGGACGCCAAGTTTATGATGTTATTGGTGTGGCTCAAGAGTCCCTCACATCAACAAGAATAAAGAACTTGATGCTATGGTATTAAAAATGGATCTAGTTAAAGCATATGACAAAGTAATTTGGGACTTTCTTATGTTGTTACTTCTCCACATTGGTCTTGACTTGAGGGTCACAAACTAGATTATGGATTCTGTAAAATATGTAATTTTTTCGGTGCTTATAAATGGCTCTTTGAATGTTTTTTCAATAGTTCCATAGGCTGGAGGCAAGGGTGCCTCGTATCTCCTTTGTTATTCCTCCTTGTCAGAGAAGGCCTCAGTATAACGATTATTAAAGCAAAAAACAATGGACTCATTAAAGGGGTTAGGGTGTTCAGGCCTCTGTATATTACTCATCTAATTTTCATGGATGATGTACTACTTTTTGGCAATGGTAGGGCTGCTAAATGCGACATCTTTCACAAAATATTTACCACTTTCTAACTTGCTTTAGGCATGGGGATCAACAGAAAAAATCTTCTTTCCTTCACAACATGAATTCAACTGAGACCATAGCCTCCATTAGATATTTCTTGCCCCTTAAGATAGAATCTCTTGAACAATGATTCACATATTTGGGTTTTCACTTGAAACCAAATTTCTACCACTTGGAAGATTGGTCCTCGTTAATCCAGAAGATAGAAAGAAGAATTGGTAACTGGCGTTATAGATGGCTATCCTTGGGAGGAAAAATGATTATGGAAAAGTTGGTACTAGAAATTATTCTGGCGTATTGGTTAACTCTCTCTAAGACCTCAAAATATATTATTAGGAATACTCATTAATATATGTTTAACTTCCTATGGATTGGTAAAAAGGAAAGGGAAGGCTTCCATTCGGCAAAACGAGACCTTTTATCTCAACCAAAATGCCTGAAGGAGGGGGGGTGTTGGGGATTCAACAACCTATACTGGTTTGGATTAGCTCCCTCTATGAAGAGTCTATGGAGAGCTATGGAAGTTCATGTCTTTGGCATCAAATTATCAAGAGAAAATACTTCAAAAACATGTATGTCACTGAATGGTTGAGATCTTACGACAAGTAAATTATTACCTCTGGTTCTATTATATGGATGGGTCTATTGGAAGCCTTTCCTTGACTTTCCACCTCCCTGGCCTGGAAGGTAGGTAAGGGAAATCAAGTCATACTTGGGAAGGATCCCTTCATAAGAGGCACTACTTTTTACAAACTTTCTTAGGAGCTGATTTCCCTCTTAAATGATCAAGGGTTGTACAATTTGAGACATGTCATGAGATCAGGTCCATGAACACATCTCTTTATTAGCTGGAAAAACTCTTGTAATCTAGCTTTTGATGGGCCCTTGGCTGTTAAATAAGACCATTTTGTAAAAGCCCTATTTTCAACTGAGATTTTCCCAAATAACGAAGAGGATTACATTGTTTAGAGATGGAACACCTCTTCAGTTCAAGTTTCTACTAGATTGGCCTATGATTTTATCTCCTCTTCCTCTTTGGAAATCAAAGATATTTGGTGGCACAAAAAGATATGGAAATGACCACTTCTAGAAAACCTTATTTTTTGTGGGTTAATCTTCATATTTTTTTTTGTGTTTGAGTGGCTATGAATCTGTGGAGGACCTCTTTGTTCTGTTATGTCTTTTCTAGGGTCTTATTGAAAGAAGCCTTATCTATTCTTAGGCTTCAAGTCACTCGGCTAATCTCTTCTTTTCAAACCTATCTCCACTGGTGGGATCAAAAGATGGGAAACTTTAAAACCCTGCCAATCTTTCTTGCCTAGGGCATTTGGAAGGTGAGGAACAAATTCATTTTTGAAGATTTGTCTATCAAAACTAACTAGATTCTTCCTCAAATTATTGGTTTTTCAAGGATTACATGAGACTTCCAAATCCCATCAATATTAGGAAATTTAGTTATCCCTTGGTTTCTCAGTTACGCACCATTGGCTTTTTTGATGGTGCATCACAAGCAAACCAATGTGGTGGGGTAATTTGATCAAGATCCACACTCTTCTCTCTTTCCATATTTAGTTGAACATTGGTTATGGAGCAAATACTAAGGCTGAAATCACTATTTGTTGGACACTCTTATCTTTTGTTTCCTTCAAAAAGTTTGGGTTTTTACAAGTTTGTGCGACTAAGACTAAAAATGCTTTATTGACTGGTTATCAAGATCCTCAAATTTACAGGTATTAAATTTATCTTATTGAAAAGACATGAAGCAAAAATTTCAACACATCTCTTTTCAGCATATACACAGGAAATGTAGCATACGCCGATTCCTTATCAAAGAAGGCTCTCTGCGGTTAAAGAATACATTTTTTTAAGAATAACCAGGTAAAGTATCGATGAAAAGAGAAAAAAAATTCCTCTTTTCCATAATATTAATGTCTCTTAGTCAGTTCCAAGCTCTTAGTATTTCAATCGAACTGGATTTTGTGTTTTCACAATTGCTTCCCCAAATCTAAAAAGGGGAAGTGGCTCTTTTGGTTCGGATATTATAACAATTTTCTACAACATTATTCTACATTTCTCTTTTTGGGTTTATAAGCACAGCAATAACATTTGTAGATTTATCAGTATCATATTTACAGGCATTGTATTTTAGGTCCTTGATTATATATGTATAATAAAATTTGCAGGTATATACTGTATATGTATGTTACCACATTTGCATCGGGAAAAAACAAAAATTATACATAAAGGAGTATCTTTAAATCAACTTAAAACGTGAAAAAAAATTGCCGTGCCATTTTGAATAATGATTATACTCCACTAACATATAAGACAGGATGATGATCCCCAATAATAAATCCATGGTATACGTTGAAAAATAAAAATAATTCCATGGTATGATGCCGATGTTTTACAAATTCCATGGTATGACGGTGATGTTTAACAAATTCCATGATATTATGGCGATGGGTAAGAAATGAGGGTGATGTTTACGATTTTAAAATCTCCTTACGGTGTAATCCTTGTCAGGTCGCCAGATGCCCATATGGAAGATCACCACGTCAAAACCTGGTGCTGTACGCACTGGTTCATTTTACAGCTTTCTTACCTTCAATATCGCTCACATCATCTCCATCTTTGGGATTTTCTTCCTGCACCGTCTGCACCCATGGGCTCGATTTTTGTTCCCACGCATCACAAAGCTAGTTTGTATTTTATTGGCAGATATCGAAGGACACTGGACTTGGTTTGAAGGACACTGAACTTGTATAAGAAATACATGGTTGCTTGATGTTTCTATGTAATAATGTCTTTCCTTTTTGGTTGCCCCTCTTCCCGATGGTATTCTACCACTGAAATTATTGTTCGAAATAACACCTCCAATTCATGGATGTATACTGCCGTGGTATGGTATCCTACAGTGTATCGCCAGTCTAACATAGTTGCAGGGTTGCAACACATGGCATGGTGGGGGATCTACTGGGCAATAACCAAGTTGCATGGGTGTATTTATCCAACAATAATTTCAGTGGAAGACTTCCATCGATCTGGAATACTCATGGGGATTTCGAATCAGCAGGTTATGGCTATGTCATGTTCATCTTTTATTATGGCTATGTCATGTTCATCTTTTATATGTCTTGATTTTGTGTATTAAAATGGAAAAAGTTGAGTATTTTCTGAATTATGAGCTGGAAAAAGAAGGGTTCGGTTATTTGCGCATTGAAATGTCCGAAGGCCTTACGATTTGCAAATGGGGTTGCAGCGTTTTTCTTCGAGGGAATCCGACCTTTGATTTGTTCCATTTCCCTCTTCTTTGGCATTTGATAATTACATCTCAATTTATTTTTGCAATTTGAGTTTCTTATCATTGTTGTGTTCTTTGCAGGTTGAGGAATTCTTACCAGTGGATTTAACAATATTTGCACCTTCATTTTTGAGAGTTCCAAAAACCCTGCGTCTGTAATTTAGCTCTTTTAGAATTATTCTACATAGAGTCGTTCATAACTTTGAAACATCCATCATTGATGAAGCCCTAAACCTTTTGTTGCAGATTTTATATGCTCGATATGTTGGAGATCTTAAAGGAATCTCTTAATGTTAAGGAGGGTTTACAAAGTCCCTCTTACTTTGTCGTTTAAGACTTCCTTTTGATCTTGCTTCCATGAACAACTATATATATCTGTGAAAAGCAAAAGCAAACCTCTAAGGTCCCGGAAGAGGGTAGACTTCGATTTTTCTGCTTTGAAGGGGGTTACTGACCACAGCGGTTTTATTAGAGATGGTAATGAGTTTTAGTTATTTTTGTAGACTCTCACGCGGCTTCTGTTTCTTTTTTATGGTTTTGGAGCATTTTTTACAACGATAGAATTTGAGTTTTCAATGTAATCTCAATACTGCTTACAATAAGGACATCGCTAAAGCTCTTACTGATGCACGATTGTGGCGTTGATACGAAGATCAAGATGAATTTGGGTATGTTTTCTGGTTGCTTTTAATGCTTGTTTGATTGTCAAATTTGGTATCGGTTAAGGTTTTACGAGCTGTTCTATTTTGCATAAATTCAAGTTTAATCAGAGGTTCCTGAAGTTAAATGTCCTCTGAAAGGTAAAAATCTTAGATCCTTCACGTTTCTACTTTTTGGATGGTTTGTATTTGTGAGTTTATGTAGAAGATTGAATGCCTGAAACTTTGATTTGAACTTAGTAAAACGTGAAAGAAAAAATAAAAAAATTATGCTTCTTCCTGTATTGGGCTGTGCAATATTTCGCAGATGGATTGGGTTGTGATGGAAACAAAAATTTACTTGTTGGGTTGCTCTAGATTGAAGATTTCTGGAATGAGTTGTTATTCTCTTGTATTTGTTACCGTATGGGTGTATGATAACTATTAACATTTTGATTTGGCTGTTTTGCAAAATTTTCACCTTAGTTGTTGTGTTGACTTTACATGCTCGCACATTTGATTGTGTTTGGTTAATATTTTTTGCGTGGATTTTGGTTTAAGTCTGGTTTTCTGTTTCGGAATAAGAGTTTTGTACAGAGATTCTAGTTTTGGCAAATTTGCAGTTTCTTCTACTACTTGAGAGTTGAGACTATAGACGACTCTGTTCATCTGGTCTAGGTTTATATATAGAATCAGGCATACGGGTGCTATGAATTTGAATAAAGTACTCTGGTATTTTTCTAGGCTTGAAGTTTTAACATTTCATTGTGGTGATTTAGCTGGGTCTTCTATGGATTTCTTTACTCGGTTTCAGTGAATTTGCATAGCACACTGACTTGTTAAAATGGACAGGTTTCTAATTTGAATTAAGATTAATTTGTATGCATACATCGACCACCCGACCTCGAATGGCCTTCACTGAGCCTTTAATTCTTTAGATGGAACACTAAGGCATTCTAACAACTCCGACTACTGTTTTAGGCTACTACTTGTCTGCTATGGCAGTTGTTGAGCTTCCAATGGATCTTTCCTATGATGGTACCTTGTTATAAACTAGAAATGAAATTAGATATCCCAAATGATTGATGCCAGATTAAATTTAGGTATGTCCTGCCACTTATTCTGAAGCTAAATATTGTCCATGAATATAGTAACTACCCAAAGCCCAGGAGCGAGGAAATTTCTGTGGGTAACTAGAGACCAGACTTGTCTTTTCAAGAGCCGAGGAGCAACGAAACTTCAGTGGGTAGTTAGAGACCAGACTTGGCTCTTGCAGTTAGATCTTATATTTCTATCGTGCAATTATTTTTAGGAAGACATAGTTATTCAATCAAAGCTCTATAACGCGTGAGATTTGGCACAATGATTCATCAAAATTTCAAAAAATAGGAATTAAGAGGTGAAGTAGTTGCGGAGTGAAAGTAGTTTCTTCCTCAGCCAACTTCTGAGATTAGTGAAAACTAACAAGTTTATTTCTTGACTGCAGAGCTTTTCACTGGACATAGAGATAAGGAGTTAGTTAATTTTGCGTTTTTTTCCATTCAGGTGGGTAATCGTATGGAGAAGGGACGAGGACAATATTTGTGCAAATAGTGCACCAACGGTTGCTTTCTCATAATCATTCTGATCTACATAGTCGTATGGATATATAATGTCATACAACAATGCGGTGGTGGACCATAATAACCTAATCAAGGACAAGCCCGAAAGGCCTTGCAAGATGCATCTTTATATATGTTAATTCACATGCAATCAAGTGGATCTTTACAAATCCACCAAAATTTGGTAAGGTTTTATTTTAAAAGATGATGTTCAAAGAAAATTAGCTTTTTCCCGATGATCAAACTTTCTCAGAAGATGTTACTGGTGCATATACAGTCTACATTCTTGGGACATGCATATACAGTCTACATTCTTGGGACATCACCTTAAGGAAGTAAAGTGTGTTGAATTCTTCCTGGACAATCTTCTTTTTCTGAGGTAAATCGTCAGAGAAAGTGAAAAAAATCTCCACTCTGAAAAAAATCTTCACTTTGTGAAAAAAATTCTTAGAGACAGACAATCTTCTTTTGCCTACAATAAGGATATCCTTCTAGCTCTTATTGATATGCACAATTGTGGCGTTGATGCGGAGATCAATTTTCTAGTTGTCTTTCATGGTTGTTTGATGGTCAAATTTAGTGTCGGTTAAGGTTTTATGAACTGCTTTATTTTGCAGATATTCAAGTTTAATCAGAGGTTCCTAAAGTGAAAACGACCTTTAAAAGGTAAAAAGATTAGATCCTTCACGTCTCGACTTTTTTGATGGTTTATTTTTGTTAGTTTATGTAGAAGATTGAATGCCTGAAACTTTGATTTGAACTTATCTTAGTAAAACGTGAAAGAAAAAATCACAAAATTTTCCATATTCCTGTATATCTTCCATATTCCTGTATTGGGCTGTGCGATATTTCCCAGATGAATTGGATTGTGGTGGAAACAAAAATTTACTTGTTGGGTTATACCCCAGATTGAAGATTTCTAGAATGAGTTGTTTTTCACTTGTATTCGTTACTGTATGGGTGTATGATGGATATCAACATTTTGATTTGGCTATTTTGAAAAATGTTGACATTAGTTGTTGTGTTGACTTCACATGCTTGCACATTTGATTGTGCTTGATTAACATTTTTTGCCTGGATTTTTGGTTAAGTCTAGTTTTCTGTTTGGTAATAAGAGTTTTGTAGAAGGATTTAGATTCACATGCTTGCACATTTGATTGTGCTTGATTAACATTTTTTGCGTGGATTTTTGGTTAAGTCTAGTTTTCTGTTTAGTAATAAGAGTTTTGTAGAAGGATTTAGATTTGGCAGATTTGCAGTTTTGTCCACTACATTGAGACTACAGACTCCTCTTGTTCATCTGGGTTTGATTGATCGAATCAGGGATATGGGTTGCTATGAATTTGAATGAATACTCTGGTATTTTACTAGGCGTGAAGATTTAAGATTCAATTGTGGTGATTTTGGTTAAGCTTGGTTTTTTGTTTCGTAAAAAGAGTTTTGTAGAAATATTTTAGGTTTGGAAGATCTGCAGTTTCGTTTACTAGATTGAGACCACAGGCTCCTTTGTTCATCTGGGCTAGGTTTATAGAATCAACATATGGGTGCTGTGAATTTGAATGAAATACTTTGGTGTTTTGCTAGGCTTGAAGATTTAACATTCCACTGTGGTGATTTTGCTTGATTTTATGTGGATTTCTTTATTGGGTTTTAATGAATTTGCATATTACACTAAGTTGTTTAAATCGACAGGTTTCTAAATTGAATTAGGATTAATGTTAGATCAGAGCATACATAACACATAGCGGATTTATACTCAGAGACTTAGATGGCAATAGTAGAGACAGACAAACGGAGAAACAACAAGATTACTTAATCAGAAACAACGGAATAGATAAAACAATCACTGGAGAACAGAAATTATTTTGCATTACATAACAGGCTTGGGCCTTGGCTTTCTTTCCTTGGCCAAAGAAATTACAAATTTATAGAGGCAGAAGAAGGATCTAGAATCATGTATGTGATTCAGATGGAGATCTGGAATGATCTAGAAACCACTGGCGGTGTAGGAGGATCTAGAATCCTGCATGTGATTTTAGAAACTAATGGCGGTGTAGAAAGACCTGGAATCCCGGAGATCTAGAAAGATCTGATCTAGAATCCTCCATGAATTTGGCTTCACACTTAACATTCTCTCACTTAAAGCCAAATAAGAGTCATCAACTCACACCGAGTCCTACCATGCCTCTACATAACTCATGTTTATTTCGTGGTAGAATCTTAGTGAGCATATCAGTAGGGTTCCTATCTGTATGGATCTTTTCCAAGGATAATTATTCTTCCTCCAACACATGCTGGATCCAATGGTACCTTAAGTCAATGTGCTTGGTTTTTGAATGAAAGGTTGGGTTTTTTGCCAAGTGAATGGCACTCTAACTATCACAATATAACACATACTTGTCCTGCTTTATTCCTATCTCTCCTATGAATCGCTGCATCTACAACATCTCTTTACAAGCTTCTGTTGCAGCGATGTACTCTGCTTATGTTGAAGAGATGGCTACTATTCTTTGTAGCCTTAACACCTAAGATACTGTTGCACCTACAAATGTATACAAATAACCTGTAGTGGACTTCCTGGTATCCATATCTCCAGCCATATCTGCATCTGTAAATCCTTCAAGCACAGTCTCATCATGACCAAAACATAAACAATAATGACTAGTACCCTTGAGATACCTTAAAATTCGTTTGACTGCTTGTCAATGTTATTTGTCTGGATTGGCAAGGAACCTACTCACTACTGCCACTGAATATTCAATGTCTGGTGGTGTGCATACCATGGCATACATCAGACTGCCAACTGCTGAAGCATAGGGAATCTTGCTCATCTCTTCTTTCTCCTTGTCATCACTGGGACATAATTTAGTACTCAGCTTGAAGTGGGCTGCAAGGGGTGTACCATCTGGCTTGGCATCCTTCATATTAAACCTGTCAAGCACCTTCTTGATATATTTTTCTTGTGACAGCCACAACCTTTTGTTTTTCCTGTCACGCATAATCTGCATGCCCAATATTTGTTGTGGTGGTCCCAAATCCTTCATTGCAAATTTGCTACCCAAATCTTTCTTCAACCTATGATCTTATTCTTATTATGCCCAACAATCAACATGTCATCCACATATAACAATAATATGATATACTTTCCTTGATCATACCTCTTGATATAGACACAATGGTCAGCTTCCAACCTCTGAAAACCATGTTCCAACATGAATGACTCAAATTTCTTGTACCATTGTCGAGGTGCCTGTTTCAACCCATAGAGACTCTAAACAATCCATAGAGACTTTTCTTCAACCTACAAACAAGGTTTTCTTTTCCTTTTTCTATGAAGCCTTCTTGTTGCTCCATATAAATTTCTTCCTCCAATTCACCATGAAGGAAAGCATTTTTTACATCTAACTGTTCACATTCTAGGTCTAAAGCAACAACTAGACCAAGAATGACTCTAATGGATGACATTTTAACAACAGGTGAGAAAATTGCAGTGAAGTCAATACCTTCTTTTTGGGCAAAACCTTTCACCACCAGTCTTGCTTTATACCTCTCCTTCTTTTCGTCACCTTCACGCTTAATCTTGTACACCCATTTGTTTTGTAGAGCCTTTCTACCTTTTGGGAGGTTTACCAACTCCCAAGTTTTATTTTCTTGCGAAGAGTTCATTTCTTCTTCCATGGCTTTCTTCCATTCTTTATTGTGCTCGACTTTACAAGCTTCTTGAAAACAATTAGGTTCACCTTCATCAGTCTACAAAATATAGTTTGAAGGAGGATACCTTTGTGAAGGCTTATGAGGCCTAGAAGATCTACAAACCAACTGTGGTGGTGCATTATCAGGTTGAATCTCTTGTAAAGGTTCTTGCAATATTCCTTCTTCTTGTTGTTCATTATTTTCCACTTGTTGTTCTTCATGCTCCTGAATTTGCTGTTCATTTTCTTGTATTGGTGGTATGTTTTCCTACTACTTTTCAAACCTGTCAATAACCTTTTTGACCTCCAACTCACCTATAGTCCTCTTGAACATTTCTAACTCATTAAATATAACATCCCTGCTTCTAATAATTTT